>CABHPP010104669.1:721-20971 GCA_902168425.1 Peromyscus attwateri
AAGAGCTAAACAGAGAATTCACAAAACAAGAATTACAAATGGCTGAAAGACATTTAAAGAAATGCTCAACATCCTTAATCATCAGAGAAATGCAAATCAAAACGACTCTGAGATACCACCTTACACCTGTCAGAATGGCTACGATCAAAAACACCAATGACAGTCAATGTTGGAGAGGATGTGGAGCAAAGAGAACACTCCTCCACTGTTGGTGGGAATGTGAGCTTGTACAACCACTGTGGAAATCAGTATGGCGGTTTCTCAGAAAACTAGAAATTGAACTACCTCAAGACCCAGCAATACCACTCTTGGGCATATACCCAAAGAATGCTGATTCATACCACAAAGACACATGCTCAGCTATGTTCATAGCAGCACTATTTGTAATAGCCAGAACCTGGAAACAACCTAGATGCCCATCAACTGAAGAATGGATTAAGAAAATGAGGTACATATACACAATGGAGTACTACTTAGCAGAGAAAAACAATGAAAGCATGAAATTTGCAGGCAAATGGATGGAACTAGAAAATATCATCCTGAGTGAGGTAACCCAATCCCAGAAAGACAATCATGGTATGTACTCACTCATAAGTGGATTCTAGATATAAAATAAAGAACAATCAAACTATTTTAAATTTTTTATTGGTGGATTCTACTGGAGTTTATCGGTGGATCCTGCTGGAATATCTGATGCAGACAAGCACTGGAGAGCTCCTGTGGCAAATCACCCTCTGGAGCGATGGAAGGATCTTTCTACTAGCATGTGGAGGAGACCTGATCTAGTGTTGGTGTGGCCCTGGGGTTCTGTTTATGTCTTTCCTCAGGACAATGAGGTTCCTCTTTGGATTCCTGAGCATTAAACGCGCCCTATGGCTGCTGCTGAAGCCCAACATGACAAAGACTTAATGGGTCTTCATGAAAAAATCTATCCTTCTGATGTCAATGGAGATTGAGAGCCCAACATCGCCAGCTTTGGCAAGCATTAATGTAAGCCTAGGAACTGTAACCATAAGATTGGATTCTCCAGAAGAGCTGCCAGCTAAAGTCGTTCTGGGATCAAGAAAAATGGGCCTTGGTGGTACGTATTACTGGAGTTGTATCCATGCCAGTGGATGTCCACACAATCCAGAAGAGAATTTGACATTGCTGCTACCGCTGTTGCAGTTATAGCAATGGTGCCCACCACTGCTACTCTTTCTGGGATTACCATTTCATAATTGCTTACTACAGCTAGCACAATGGAGACCCTGGCAACAAAAGTAGCTACCACAGTTAGTTAACCTCTCATTCTATTGGGCATGGTAAATTCAATTCAGTAGCTATATACATCTTGATTGGCTTCGAAAATTATAAATTTATAAACTCAAGTTCCAGTTGCTTTTGAGATACTATCTTACAAGGACACCAATGTACAGTATGGTTTGTTAAGGAAGGGAATGGCTCAGTTGCCTCTAGCCTACTGGCTATGGGTGAGATAGAACCTCTGTTGGTCTTCTCTGTATCGAACACACAGATTGCAAGCCCAGTGCCACTTTGAGATCTTTGGCAGCAGTTAACTCTGCAGCTCACACACAATTGAGCCTGTATGATAATGAGTATTCAGAGATGGGTAATGCCTGGGGGGCAGTCACCAAGGTAAGACAGAGCACCTGTGTGGCCTGGGCAGGCGTCTCCATGACGGGTAAGGTGACCTGCTGACGTCCCACGCAACCCAAGTCAGAAGCTCATTTTTTAATAAAAGGGGGACCTGTAGGGTCCTGGCCCCCGTTTTGGGTAACTGTTGTCTTGCTTGCTGACCTTGACCTTGATATTCTCCCTATGCTAATTCCCTGCCAGGTTCCACCCTCCTGAATGCTTAAGGGAAGTTCCTTGCCTGGTACCCTGAATAATGGGTGTTAACAGATTAGAAGCAAGATTGTAAAACATCAGTAGCGAACTTCTGCCCTCCGGGGTCCTCCCATTGTGCTGTAAGCCTGTATTTAAGACCTCCTCCCCCCTTAAATAAATGACATTCAGCATTTAAAATTAAAAAATATATATATATATATATATATATATATATATATATATATAATTGAATGAATACTGTGAATGTAATCTATGAATAACACAAATGTGATTAATATCATGAGTGTAATTAATGAATACCATGAGTGTAATTTAAAAAATAAATAAAAAGTCAAAAAAAATCAATGAAACAAAGAGTTGGTTCTTTGCAAAAAATCAATAAGATTGACAAATGCTTATCCAAATTAACTAAAAGGTGGAGACAAAAATACCCAAATTAACCAAATTATAAATATTTTGGGGACATAGAAACAGACACAAAGGGAATCCACAGATCATAAGCACTTACTTCAAAAACCTGTACTCCACCAAACTGGAAAACCAAAAAAAATTTTTTTAAAAACAGATAATTTTCTCAATTAGATAGCACTTACCAAAATGAAATAAAGAACAGGTAGACAAACAAATAAACAAAGTTCAAGGCCAGATGGTTTTAGCACAGAATTCCACCACACTTTCAAAGAAGAGTTGATGCCAATATTCCACAAATGATTCCACAAAATAAAAACAGCAACAAGATTGCCCAATTCATTTTGTGAGGCAGCAGTCACCCTGATATCTAAATCACATAAAGACCCAAAAAGAAAGAGAATTACAGACTAATTATATTTATAAACATGCAAAAATTCTCAGTAAAATGCTTGCAAACTGAATCCAAGAACACATCAAAAAGATCATCCACCATAATCAAATAGTCTTCATCCCAGAGATGCAGAGATGGTTCAATACACAAAAATCAATAAATGTAATAGACTATATAAACAAACCTAAAGAAAAGAAAACCTACATGATCATCTCATTAGATGAAAAAAAAAAGGGCCTTTAACAAAATCCAACATCTCTTCTTGATAGAAGTCCTGGAGGTATTAGGGATAAAGGGGGCATTTCTAAACATAATAAGGGCAGTTTACAGCAAGCCCATAGCCAACATCAACTTAAATGGAGAGGAACTCAAAGCAATTACACTGAAATCAGGAACATGACAGGTTGTCCTCTCTCTCCACATCTAGTCTATACAGTACATTGAATTCTCAGCTAGAGCAGTAAGGCAACCAAGGGAGATGACCAAGGAGACACAAATTGGAACAGAGGAAGTCAACGTATCTTTATTTGCAGATAATATTATCATATGCAAAGTGATCCAAAAATTCCACCAGGAAACTCTTACGGCTGATACACATTTTCAGCAAAATAGCTGGATACAAAATTAAATCAGAAAATCAGAGCCCTACTACATACAAATGACAGACAGACAGAATCAGGGTAACAACACTTTTCACAATAGCTTCAAACAATAAAAAATATCCTGGGGGTAACTCTAACCAAGCAATTGAAAGACTTATATGATAAAAACTTTAGGCATTGAAGAAGAAAATAGAAAAGGATATCAGAAGATCTCCCATACTCATGCATGGATCAGTGGGATTAATATAACAAAAATGGTCATCCTACAAAAAGCAATCTGCAAATTCAATGCAGTCCCCATCAAAATTCCAACCAATTCTTAACAGATTTTGAAAAGATAATTATAAATTTCATATGGGAACACAAAAACAAGATAGCTAAAACAATCCTAAACAATAAAAGAACCACTGGAGGTATCACCATCCCTGATTTCAAGTAGTACTACAAAGCTATAGTAATAAAAACAGCATAATATTGGCACAAAAACAGACACACCAATCAATGGAATTGAATTGAAGACTAAGACATAAATCTACATACCTATGGACATCTGGTTTGTTTGTTTGTTTGTTCCATAAAGAAATCAGAAACACACACTGGAGAAAATACAGTACCTTCAACAAATGGTACTGGTCAAACTTGTTGGCTGAATATTAAAGAATCCAAATAGATTTATATTTATCACCCTGCACAAAATTCAAGTCCAAATGGGTCAAAGACCTGAACATAAAACCAGATATACTGAATGTGATAAAAGAGTAAGTGGGAAATAGCCTTGAACTCATTGGCACAAGGAAATACTTTCTGAACAGAACATAGCACAAGCTAAGATCAACAACTAATAAATGGTATCTCATGAAATTGACAAACTTGTAAGACATATGACACCATCATTCACACAAAGCAGCAGCCTACAGAATGGGAAAAGATTTTTCCCAGCTACACATCTGATATATCCAAAATATATAATGAACTCAAAAAACCAGATCTCAAGAAAACAAATAATCCAATTAAAAATGTGGTACAGCTCTAAACAGAGGATTCTCAAAAGAAGAAACTCAAATGTCTAAGAAATACTTAAAGAAATGTTCAATATTCTTAGTTATCAGGGAAATGCAAATCAAAATTACTTTGAGATTTTAGCTTACATCTGTCAGAATGGCTAAGGTCAACAAAACAAGTGACAGCTCATGCTGGTGAGGACATAGAGCAATGGGAACACTCCTCCATTGCTGGTGGGAGAGCAAATTTGTACAACCACAATGGAAATCAGAGTGGTGGTTCCTCAGGAATATAGGAATTGGTCTAACTCAAGATCTCGCTATTCTACTCTTGGACGTATACCCAAAGGTGGCTTCATCCCACCATAGAGATAATTGCTAAACCATGTTCATTGCTGCTCTATTCATAATCGCTAGAAATTGGAAACCACCAAGATGTTCCCCAACAGAAGAATGGACAAAGAAAATATGTACACTTTCACAATGGAGTATTTATTACTCAGCTGTTTAAAAAATGAAATCATGAAATTCATGGATAAATTTATGAAACTAGATAAAATCATCCTGAGTGAGGTAAGCCAGACCCAGAAAGACAAATACAGTATGCTTTCACTTATCAGTGGATATTAGCCATTAAGTCAATGACAACAAAACTACAATCTGTAGGACCATAATAGTTAGGCATACAGTAATGACCTAGAGAGAAAGATAGTTCTCCCTTGGAAAAAGAAATAGAATAGAAAGCTATGGATGAATGGGGGAGTGCTGGAAAAGGAGGATCAAGTGGAAGCAAGAGAGAGATAAGGGGATATGGGGAGGAATAGCTAAAATTAAGGGACTTTTAGGGGCATTACAGAAACCTAATATAATACAAGCTTTCATATAATATATATATATATATATATATATATATATATAATCTAAATAAAACCTCCAAATAATGGGGGAGACACAGCTCCAACCGTCCACCTCTTATCTCCAAATGAAGCATCCAATACTGGAATTGGGTTAAAGCCAATTGAGTTGTCCAAAAGTGTCCTATGGGAACCCACAAACAACTCAGGATGTTGCCAAGACTGTAGATTGCTCTCCACAAACTGACAGCAAGGCCCCCAGCTGAAGACCACACCTATATAACTCAGTGAACATGGAAAAGGCAAGCCTTAGCCTCTATATGCTAGCATCTTGAGTACAGGAAGGTATTCTTCATGCTACCAAACAAGAAATGTAAACACCAATCTAGCTACAAACTCTTTGGTCTACAATGGTGTCCTGCCTTCAAGATATGTTTGTGCAATGGTGGTACAAAGCTTGTGGGAGTAACCAACCAATATCTGATTTGACTGAAGGTCCACTCCACGAGATGGGACCAATACCAGACACTACTTGTATGACCAAGATCCTGAGACTAGATGGTCCAGGGACCTAGGGCAAAACTCAATACTACTGTTCTTTAAATAAATAAATACATAAATACATAAACAAACAAACAAACAAATAAATAAATAAATAAATAAATAAGCAGGCAACATAGCAATAAATGATATTCTTTTATACTCATAAATCGGTGCCTTCTTTAGCCATCATCAAAGAAGTTTCCTCCTGCAGCAGATGGAAACAAATACAGAGACCCATAGCCGGATACTATTCAGAGAGTGAGAGACCTTGAAACACTTGACCTAAATGGGATTCCACCATCAAATCCCTCCCTTCAGACCTCAGGGATCCCTATAGAAGAGGAGGAGGAAAGAGTGAGCGTAAGGGGCTGGAGAGATGGCTCAGAGGTTAAGAGCACTGACTGTTCTTCCAGAGGTCCTGAGTTCAATTCCCAGCAACCACATGGTGGCTCACAGCCATCTGTAATTAGATCTGGTGCCCTCTTCTGGCCTGCAGTCATATATGCTGTATACTAAATAAATAAATAAATCTTTAAAAAAAAAAAAAAAAAAGAGTGAGCGTAAGAGCCAGAAGATATAGAGGACACTAAGAAACAAGGCTCTCTAAGTGCGCTCCTGGGTCTGTAACAGATAGGGTCCTAGAGCTGAGAAGGAAAATTGACACATGCCCCCATCCCTAATCCAGAAGCTGTCTCCAATTAGTAGCCACTTGTAAATAAAAATTTAGATTCTTCCAATGGAGATGCACTGGGGAAATAATTTACCGTTAAGGGTAGGCAGCGATGGCCAACAGGAAACTAACTCAATAGCATCTATGGAGGTTTCTTGTCTCATAATGTTATGTTAGGGAGCTTCTTCTTTTAATTAACTTTTTATTTTTTGTTTTTATTTTCTCTATAGTTTTCCTCCTCTTTTTTTTTTTAACCTACACGTCCTTTGTGTATAATTTATGGCTCCCAGTTTAGTGTTTTTATGGGATCCTGAGTGTGAGAATGAGTGGGTCTCTGACTCTTGTGCCTTCTCTTGGGCTCTTTTCTTTCTGTTTGTTTGTCTTGTCCAATTCCAATGTGTTGGTTTTTATTTTATCTTATTGTATTTTATTTCATTATTGTATCATAGAAACTTGTTTGTTTTTATTTTTTATTAAGAAAAATTTTTATTCATTTTACATACCAATCAAAGATCCCCCACTTCCCTCCTCCCATCCCACCCCCCTTCCCTCCTACAAGAAGATAAAGCCTCCAATGGGGAGGTACATTTAGTAAAGGCAGGCCCAAGCCCCTCCCCCACCTCAAGGCTGTGCAAGGTGTCCCATAATAGAAGTGGGGTTTGTTTTGTAATGAGAGACAAGGGGTGAATCCAGATTTAGGGGACTGTGGAGAGGAGCTGGAAGAAGTAAAGAGAGAGGAAACCATAATCAAAGATATATTATGTGAGAAAAAAATCTATTTTTGATACAAGGAAAAAAAATTTCAAATTTCACCAGAAAAAAAAAGAGAGAAAATAAATCAAAATTCAGTAATTCAAACAAAAATCTCAGAGGAAAGTCTCATGGATACATTGACTCAACTGGAAGAGACACTCTCAGGTGTTGAGGACAAGGTAGAGAAATTGGATCAGTCAGTCATAGAAAATGTCAAATCCAAAAACTCCAAGAATGGAACACTATAAAAGAACCAAACCGCCAGGCAGTGGTGGTACACGCCTTTAATCCCAGCACTGGGGGTGGTGGGGGGGAACAGAGCCAGGTGGATCTCTGTGAGTTCGAGGCCAGCCTGGGCTACAGAGTGAGTTCCAGGAAAGGTGCAAGGCTACACAGAGAAACTTTGTCTCGAAAAACCAAAAAACAAACAAACAAACAAAAAGAACCAAACCTACAAATAATTGGTATAGAAGAAAACCACTTTAATGGCACAGAATATTTTTTAAATAACTTAACTTGGTATTTGTGTGCATTGTGTTAGGGTCCGAGAGAAGCCCCCAAGAAAGACCAACAGTCATGTATAAAATTTAGCAAGAGTGTTTATTTCCAGCATGTTAGGGTGGCAAACAGCGACCCTGAAGGGAGGTCACAAGCTCCTTTTAAGTGGAATTAGAGGAATTCCATGGAGGAGGGATTAATCTGGTGTTGATTGGTGGAGGAAAGATTAGTCTGGAGGCTGATTGGTAGGAGACTCTAATGGTTAGGGACTGATTGGTGGCAGTAAGATTAGTCTGGGAGCTGATTGGTGGGAGGCTGTAGTGTAGCAGGAATCTTAAAAGTTCTTATTAATAAAATCAAACCTGAAGCCAGTTATTGGGGTGAGTGCTAGAAGATCAGAGAAGCAGAACAAGCCACAGCTATCTCACCTCACCAATTCCTCAGTTGATCCTGTTTCCTCAGACTGAAAGCTTCTGTGTTCTCATTCGAATGGGTCTCAGCTGAACTGTGCTGCTCAAAGCCTAAAAGCTTAACCAACCAAATGCTTCTAGTTTCTGGTCTTCATGCCTTATATATCTTTCTGCTTTCTGCCATCACTCCCTGGGATTAAAGGTTCACTTCTTGGGATTAAAGGCTCACTTCTTGGGATTAAAGGCGTGTGTCACCATGCCTGGCTGTTTCCAGTGTAGTCTTGAACTCACAGAGACCCAGAGGGATTTCTGCCTCTGGAATGCTAGGATTAAAGACGTGAGTGACACCATTTTCTAGCCTAAGTATGTAGTGGCTGTTCTGTCTCTGACCCCAGATAAGTTTATTAGGGTGCACAATATTTTGGGGAACACAAAACCACCACACTGTAGTGGTTAGGGACTGATTGGTGGTGGAGGATCTAGTGTCTAGGGGCTTGTTGACAAGAGGGTAGGAAAGGCTAAATTTAGCTAGCAGAAGTCTGGGGGTATCTGCTGAGCTAGCAGAAGGGGCTTCGGGGTGCCTGTTGATTGGTTGCCCCTAAATTGTGGTTTTCCTGAGAACTGCTTGCTGAGCTCCAGCCGGTTCGAGTGAACCAAAACAAAGGCCCGGTCCATGTCAGGGCTGCTGGGGGAGCCTGTCATGGCCCTGGTTTGGCCACCCAGTCCTCTCACATTGATGTGAAGGCTTCAGATTCCCTGGAACTGGAGTTACAGACAGTTAGGAGCGGCCATGTGGGTGCTGGGAATTGAACCCAGGTCCTCTGTAAGATCAACCAGTGCTCTTAACCACTGAATCATTTCTCCAACCCTGACCTTGAACCACTTGGCAAGAAATCTTGTCTTCATCATCCCAAAACCAGTGATTAAACTAAACCTGGTACGTAGTTAAGTACACAGTGATTGAATGAATAGAACATTGAAGAGGCGTAGAGACACAGGTAGTGGAAGAGATCTTTTCAGGATGCTTCTGAAAGAGTGACCCTTGAAGAGCACCACCAGAATCATGAGGACTTAGGAACAAGGAAAACACTGGACTCCACTCTGCAACTATTGAGTAAGAAATCCTGGGGTGGGGCTCAGTAATCTACACTTTAGCGAACCTTCCAGGCCACTCTCTTTATGAGGAAACTTAAGAAGTGTGCTAACGGTGCTCCTAGATGCCCGTCTGATAGTGTACACTATAATCCCAGCAACAGGAAGGTGGAGCAGGATTGGTACAAGCTTGTACTCAGCCTGGGCTGCACAGTGAAATACCAGAAAAGGCTGCACAACAAAAGACTTGGCAATACAATAAACCACTCCCTGCCGTCTTGGCATGAATTATCTCACTTAGCACCCACAACTGCCTGAAATAGACATTACCCTTACATATAAGGATATTTATGGCTTAAAAGGCTTAATAATTTGTCTATGTCCCCTAGCCATAAAAGGTGACTTTATGAGTTCAGTCAGACAGGCACCAGGGATGGGCTTCCCAAGAAACGGGAGTATCAGCTAGGTGCCACAGCCCCAGAACTCAAATAAAGAGTCTTGAGTAGTTTGACCTTTTTACTATTTGCTACTCATTTTAACTTCTTTGTGTTTTAGTTCCTGAGAAACCCACCAGGGTAGGATGGGCTGAAAGAAACATTAACATTAACATTAACATTCTAAAATGTTCAGGAATTGTTCTTGTATAAAATGCTATTTGTATGACTCCCCATCTCGCCCCTTTACCTCAAACATACACCTTTTAAAAGACTCCTTTCCTGTGCCCACCAGTGTTCTGCACACTCCTCTTACCCCCTCTGATGGCTAAACCCAAATGGCAATTACTTACGACAAAAGAATAAAGTAAAGACAGTTTAGGGTTGCATGCCTTTAATCCCAGTACTAGGGAGGCAGAGGCAGACAGATTTCTGTGAGTTCAAGGCCAGCCTGGTCTACACAGTGTGTTCCGGGACAGCCAGAGCTACATAGTGAGACCTTGTCTTAAAAAAAAAAAAAAAAAAAAAAAAAAAAAAAAAACAGAAAAAGAAGAAATTAAATAAGGAAAGGCTGCCCCCTGCTGTCCATATTGATGAATGACCACAACCTGATTTCTGCCCAATTGATCTATGATGTTTGCCCAGGTTTTGTTTTTATTTTTTTTTAAAAGAGTGAACTAGTGAATGAGTAAATAAAAGAATAGATAGATGATAGATAGATAGATAGATAGATAGATAGATAGATAGATAGATAGATAAAATTTTATTGTTGTTTAAAAATACTGATACTGCCACCTTTACATTTGGTCTCAATGCCCAGATGAGCAAACTGGAAAAACACCATCAGAAACTGACACTAAAACACATGGTACTATTATCTTCAAGGCCAGATGATAGATATTAAGATACCCAGCTATATGATTAAAAGGAAACTCTGGCTTAATGAATAAATCATTTCTAGGGAAAGTGAGAAATCAAAAGGTGAAAAAATAGATCAAAATAAAATGTATAGCTCAATGGAAAAAGAATGAAGAATGGATTTTACCACCTTCCAAATGATAAAAGAGATTGGCTTTTTTACTCAGGCTTACAGTAGAGTTGTAAGATCTGACACTATTGATGAGACAGTCTCCCCTTTGCCCTGCATCCAGTTCAGAACACAAGTAGGTTACAACTTCCTGTTTGGTCCAGGAGGTGCCAGGCCTCCTGCTGTGAAAGAAGCACACTTAAGACCCTCTTCTGGTTATTTACTTGACTGTGTTAACAAACCCAGTCCTAGAGACTTTGAATCAAAAGCTCAAGGGAATTGGTTAGAGATTTGCATCCTGACAAGCTTCCTAAGGGGCCCAGGCCTCTCTGAGCTAAAAGCAAGATCATGAAACAGCTTCTTACAAAAACCGATCTTTGGAAAAAAAGTAAAGACTTGAAACCAAGTATTTTTTTAGCAGAAGATTTTCATATATTTTATATAAAATAGCATTTTATTAGTTTTTCCTTCCTTTTATATTGATTTTTTAAATTTTATATAGAACAAATAATATAGGTATATGTCTCCAAAACTGAAATCTCACCATAAAATCAACAATAAGAAATGGCCCATGCTCTGCCACTGTCGTTGGTGGGTAATTGCCTTAAATAGTTTGTTTTGTATTTTTGCCTGTATTTCTTTTTGGTTTTGTTTTGCAGTTCTGAGGAATCAAACCCAGGGTCTCCATCAATCAAGCAATCCATCAGTGAGCAGCTGGCCTTAAACTCATAACAATCTTTCCACCTCAGCCTCCCAAGTGCTGAAAGTTTCATTTGTATGCAACTGTACCGACAAGGTAAATTTCCTTGGGTGACATTCTGGATGAAAATAAAAACGAGAACGCATTTATACCTTCATTGTTGTTTTCTAGTCTTTTCTATATAGGTTTTTTTTTTATCATTTTGTATTCCTACTAGCAACAAATATACTCAAGTCTTTATTTCATTGTGAAGTCCCCAAGAAAACAGTCTCTAATAGCCCAATTTTCGAATTGCTAAAAGGCATGCTTTCAATGTAGTTTTTCTTCGTATTATCATGGTGAGGACTTTTCCCTACACTTAAGCACCATTTGATTTCTTCTTCTCTAAAACGTCTGCTATTTGCCTTTTTAAAAAATTGAGCTGTTAAATTGTCTTCTCATTGATTACTAGACCTGATGGTGAGAATTGCAAATATTTTCCCAGGTTTTTAGTTAGCTTTTGATTCTGTTTCTATTCCTTATATAAATGTGACAAAATTACATAGTCAAGTCTACCTTTTCTTCCTCTGGGTTTTACATCATCACTTGACAGGCAATAAAAGGAAGCATCACTAGGGGAAAGACACCCAGGGCATGCAAGGGCAGGTTGGACTTCAGAGCCAGTTTGTCTGTTTTTGAGATGGAGTCTCAAAGTATAGCCCTAGCTGGCCTGGAACTCTGGACGTAGACCAGACTGGACTCATATTCCCAGATTTGCTTGCTTCATCTCACAGCGCTAGGATGTGTGCACCTCCACTCCCTGCCAGACTCATCTTGAACCACGAAATTTGAACTATCTACCAAAGCTTTGAAATGTCTTCAAAGAAAGACTACTTTGTGACTATGATCACATGGCCCTGTGGTTATAGATTAATTGGGATGATTTCCAAACTGTGTCTCTCCCTACCCCACCTCCAAGGAGACTTGTCCCCATCTCTCTTTGCCTAACTTGATGAGTAATGACATGATAACAGTTGTGGTCACTTCACCTCATTTCATACCCATTCCTGGAAATATGATGCGTCTTTACCATCATTCTAAGAAGTCCAGAGTCTAGTTAACCCCTTGAGAAGGCTTGAATGTGTCACAAGAGAGAGAGTCCCCATACTACACAGTCTTGCTCTTGGGAGGAAGATGTAACCTCTGAGTGACGCACAGCCTTGGAGCAAGGGCAGAGCCCGGCTAGACTGGGGGCTGTTACTTCTTTGTAGGGTGGGTGGTTCCCTTATATGACGACAGCTTGAGAAGGGTGGATACAAGAGGGGATCCAGCCCCTTCAGCAAACAGCACTGCAATGACACCCAGCTCCAAGGACAAAGACATTCAAAAGAAGGCCAGGGGGCAAGGAGGAAACTCCCTGTATTGGCTCACTTCTTACAGCACCTTGCACAATGGGGGCGATGTCACCTTTTCTATCTTCAGCTCCCCTCAGAGGACCAGCTGCTCTGGTGGTTTCTTCCAACCTTCAAGGGGTGGACCTATGGGTGGGTCGTTTTTGTATAAAGCTGTAACATTGTGGGGACAGGGGGCACGGTGATTCAATTCTATGGGAAACCTTTACAAAAACCTTTTTCTGTCTGTCCCCAAGGCCCCACAGTCCTCTGCTTTTCTCCTGGGACCCAGGCCTAGATGTGTTTAGATCCAGAGTGCTTCCACTTGACCCCTGCTGCTTGCCAGGCCAAGATCATAGAAAAGAAAAGGGCCTTTTCATCGGGAGCCTCCTATGCAGAAAGATCACAAACATAAGAAGAATGGCTCAATGGCCCCAGAGGCAAAGGATGCAGGGATACCCCCTTCAGCCAATCCCTGTGGAACCAGACCACCACCAATGGAAAGGCGAACCAGATGTGAATAGTTCTACAGATCGCTCAAAAAGAAGCCATGGAGATCTCAGCTCTGGGCTAGTCCTGGGAACCTGCTCTCGGCAAGCCTACCTCACTTTGATGGACCCTCAGAGAGAGACCATATATATATGGTCTCAGAGAGAGGGCATTCTTCACAAAAGGGATGTTGGTCCCACTCGATGGAATCTGCCGTGTTCTACATCCCCACAAGTCTAACATCAAAATGCTCTGTTGATGTGCACACAAGGGTGTCATTTCTCCTAGGGTCCTCTAGACACTAGCCAGGACCATCCTCTCTTCACATCTTAGGCTTGTTTCCTCCTTGCCCCATGGCACTGTGCAAACACAGAAGTTTTCTTTGGTAAAGGAACCAGACTCACGGTTGTAGGTAAGATATCTTTCAGGTAAATTCCCAGGTCTGTCTTAGGACAAAGCATGTCCTCTGTGTCCATTTTAGAATTCCTATATTTTGATGTGCAAACTATGACTACACCTTCGGCTCAGGGACCAGGCTTTCAGTAATAGGTAAGGTCTAAGGGTCTTTGGGTGTCGGATGAAAAGTATGATTCTGTCCTGGGAACCAGAAGAAAGATCTAGCTCATGAGTCTTCCCTAAGGGAGAAAGCTGGTTCATGACAAGGACTACATTCTAGGGAGGCTGAATCCACAAAGGTGGTCTGAAGGTTCCTAGCTGAGTCAAGAGGGGCCTGGGATGGAGGACAGGGCTCAAAGATGGGCTCACAGACAGTGAGGAGTTTTGAAGTGGACTTGGGAGGCTGTGTTCTGGAAACACCGTCTATTTTGGAGAAGGAAGCCGGCTCACTGTTGTAGGTAAGTTAGGGCCAAATGGCTGTGCACCAGAGGCAGCCCCTGTCTGGGGTGCCTACGCCGCAGTGTACTTCTGTCAGGAAGATCTAAATTCCTGTGCTCATGCTTACAAGAAGGGAAGAATGTCCATCTCCAATATTTCACAGGCTAGCTGTGCCAAGCCTGGGCACCCTGCTAAGTGTAGGCAGGCTCAACTGGGAGTCAGCCTCATATGCTGCTCATAGTCCTGCTGTTTGGCCCTCTCACACAGCCAGAAGACAGATCTTGGAGAGGAGGATGCATGGACCCACCAGGAAAACTGACTGTCAATTATATTAGTTCCACTCCCAGAGATAAAAGCATCCTTGAGAATGAGGGAAGCTAGCTGGCAGGTGGGCATGGGGAGGAGGACAGAAATCAGCAAGCAGTTTTACCACCAGGCCTTAATGTTGTGTTTCCAACGAAAGATTATTTTTCGGTCATGGGACCAAGCTGTCTGTCCTGGGTATGTAAAAGGATTCTTTCTTGGGAGAGTATGTTGTAAGCCTGGGGGTGCGGGAAAGCTCCTTAGAGAAGGAAGGGACTGAAAACTCAGCCTAGGTTGTGGCTCAGAGGATGAAAGGGTGGAGAATGTGCTGGAGCCCCTGGGAATTCTGTATGGAGTCAGTGTCTCAAGGAGGGCCCCAGCAGCTGGGGGGGGGGTGGTTGTTTGTCACTCTCCTGTTGTACTGTGTAACAATCAAGCCCAGAATTTTGGAGAGGGGACTCGACTCTCTGTTCTAGGTAAGCTACAGAACCAAAGAGGTGGGGCTGCTGTCCCTTAGAGCCAGAGTGTCTGTGAACCCCCAGCACTGGTGGAAGGGGTCGAGGAATTTAGTTGTTCTTTTACTTGCTGGGGTCTAAAAGGCTCCTCTAACCCCCTCATGACAAGGTGAACCCGCAAATGCTTCCTTCCCCAGAAGTCTTCAGTCTCTGAGCGGTCTCCTCCCTGCCCGCAGCGGCAGTGTGATCTTACCTTTCTGTTTGCATGGATGTGCTCCTTCTGCGTCCCTTCCTCCTGTCCCCTCCTGTTACATGCCCCATGGGACGACTGTGGTCTAGAATCCTGCCTGCAGGCAGAGAGTGGCAGTCATCCAGCTCTCAGAGAACTAAACTAGATCTCTGGCTTGGGGCCGCTAGCTGGTTTTACCAAGGCCACCTGCCGTTGTGTTCCTATAATTCGCCCCTCTCCTTTGCAGCAGGCACCCGGCTCACTGTGACAGGTATGGGGGCTCTGTTGCTGACTGAAGGGGTGCCTGTGTTGGATCACAATGGTCTGGGAAAGGAACTTAGGTATAAAATTGGAAGGCAGAGTCACCCGTTCCCATCTGGAACCCTGTACCCTCTCCTGCTTTCCCTAGAACCTGGCAGCTTGCTGATCCCTGAGTTGGTTTTCTCCTTCTAGTCACAGGATGCCTTGCTTCGGGGATTGGAGTCTTTTGCCTTCTTTTTATTACTCTTTGGACTCCCATCTCTGTAGTTTCTAAACGATGCATTGCCTTGTTTTCTCTCTAGTACCACTTCTCCGCTCTTTCCATTCCCATTCCTTTTCTGCACTGTTGACTTGTTTTGGTACAAGGCTCTGTCTTCTGATTTGAAATATTGACACTGACCTCCAGTGCAGACTTCTAATCATGCCTTCATCTTTCTTCCTCTCTCTATCAGTCTCTGAAGACCTCTGTTTGTCTTCCTGGTGTGGTTTAAAAGGCTACATGGCAGAGGGAACCAGGCTGGTGGTGACTTAAGGGCTGATCCTGAGTAGAGGGCATAAGTCTTTGTTATAGCGTTACAGGAGCTGCAGCTGCCTACAGGGGAGTTTGAAGTATGTTGTACTTGGTGGGTATCTCAGGCATAGATATGAATAAGCTTACAACCAGAAATGATATATTAGCAACCGCTACAGATTATGTATAAAGAAGAAAAAAGAGATAAGCGGTCCTCAGATTCCAGGTCTGTCTCGGGATAATAAGCTATTGTATCTGTTGTGAAAGCCCAACATAACCAATATGATTGTGAGGAAAGCAGACAGGCTGGGGGAGCGGGGTAGGGAAGTGATAAGGTCTGAGAGAGAGAGAGAAAAAAAAATGGAAGGATGGGACAGCTTGGTTCTCCCAGGACTGGAAGCTTGCATAGATATTTTCTTGAAGATAGGACCCATGCCATAGATACTAAAGGAAACTACTGAGCACTGGATTCAAAAGCCTGGAGCTCAAAGGAATAAAGTTGGGGAACTGTCTGGTGATAGCCCTCAAATAAAAGTTTTTTTTTTTTTTTTGGTTTTGTTTTAATGCTAAGCTGTCCCAGGGTCTGTAAGACACATAAAATAGGAAGGACTATTTAAAATTAATTTTAGCTTAAAGGACTAAGTTAAAATTATTGGTTTTGTTTGCATTTTACTTTTGAGAACCTCATGCATGAGTGTTGACTACATCTCTTCCATTCTTCCCTTCTCTCTAACCCTCCCATACCACTTTCTCGATCCCAAATTTGTTTAAAGAATTCAAAGGTCACCTCACGTGACTACCTTTATTTCTATTGTTGATTTTCCCTCAAGCCACTGTTTGTCTTTTTTCAAACCCATTTCTCAATTTCCCCCACAATTCCCCAACTTCAGACAGAGCAAAGAGATCTCATATTGTTGTGTTTCTCCATCAGAACCTTGCCTTCGTGTTGGAACAGAGCCAGGGAGGGAGGATGTTAAACTCCACGGAAAGGGAGGATGCTTGGAGATTGCACGTGAATTTTTGCATCTCTGGTGTCTTCAGAGGGTGTCATTCTTTTCAACAATCCTAGAAGGTTTTTCCGTCCCATCTTCCAAGTGTGTGAGTGGCCCAGGCCATTCCAGAGGAGACCGGCTTCTGAAAGGACCCTTGTGCTTTAAGATTTGTTTATAGGAGCAATTATTCATTCGCTACATTAAAGAATACAAAGTTAGGCTGTGAACTAGAATTATGAAACCCATCAAGGAGGCTTGCTGAGCACGGAAAAATAGAAGAGTTCAACCTATGAATAATATCTTCCACAGGATTGCAGTTTTCCTGAGCAAGCCGCCACAGCCCTCTTACACCTCATTGTAGGAGTAAATGTGGAACATCAGATAGGCCATGAGCCAGAGACAAGCTGGGACCTCAAAGCAAGTACATGCAGAGAGAGAGGGGGTGGGGAGTGTTGAGCAAGGTATTCAGAAACTTAGAGACTTTTCTGGATGTTATGTTGAAAACGTCTCTTTTAGGCAACAAATGTTGATAGTATGCAGAATCACCCAAGCACATTAATACGTTCACCACACCCCCCAAAAGAAAATAGTAATAAAAAAAATCACCTTAGTTCTTAGGGTAATGATGTTAATATGACACTTTTGCCTCAAAATTCAAGCTCTCCCAATTCAACTATTTCAAATCTAAAAGATCAGATAGCCATGCACAGATTATGATTTTGAAAGAAAAAAAAACTGGGTATATTCTTTTTCACAGGAGATCAAACTAAGTCACAGTATGTGAGGCATGACAAGAAAGTCCAGAAAATCAGGGTACCATTCCACCTCAGGAAAATGGGGGAGAGAGTATACAGAGCATATACTTAGATAAACCCATAAAAAAGAGGGAACATCAAGGGAGACCCACAACAGAGTTACACAGTGACAGAATGTTGGCAGGACCTACTATACTATAGTTTGTAATGTACTTTATAATGACCATTTCCAGCCCCCTCTCACACAGTCCAAGCCAGGGCTAGATAGCTCTCAGACCTGTCCCCCTCTCTTCATTTTCAGAGGATCTGAGCAAGGTGAGCCCGCCCAAGGTCACCTTGTTTGAGCCATCAGAAGCAGAGATCGTCGACAAACAAATGGCTACCCTCGTGTGCCTGGCTAGGGGCTTCTACCCTGACCATGTGGAACTGAGCTGGTGGGTGAACGGGAAGGAGCTCCGCAGTGGAGTCAGCACAGACCCTCAGCCCTACAAGGAGACCAATAACATCACCTACTGCCTGAGCAGCCGCCTGAGGGTCTCTGCAAACTTCTGGCACAATCCTCGCAACCGCTTTCGCTGCCAAGTCCAGTTCTATGGGCTTACAGATGAAGATGAGTGGAAGAAGACCTCGCCCAAGCCTGTCACCCAGAACGTCAGTGCAGAGGCCCGGGGCCGAGCAGGTATGTGGGACCTGGGGAGCAGCTGGTAAGAAGAATGGGCATCACTAGTGTCAAAGAGAAATGGAAAAATACAGGCAAAAGCCAGAAGGAAGCCCAGATGCAAAAACAAACAAACAAACAAACAAACAAACAAACAAACAAACAAAAAACGGTGGCAGGGGACTAAAGTTTGCCAAGAAGATAAGCTAGACAACCACAGCTAATCCTAACACCAGATCCTCAGCCAGCAGCCTTACCTGTGGGGTCTCCTTTCCATGGCCCTATGCAGCTCAGCCTCTGAATCATTATCTTTGGTGCCGAAGCCATGGGTTTTAAGAATAATAGGTTTGCATTGATACAACAGAAGAGAGAGGGTTCTGGGGCCACTTGGAGAGGCAGATCTGGACCTGTCAAACTGTGCTAGCCTCAAGGCTGGCTTAATTTTCAGTCTGCTTAATAAAAAGGGGTCTCATCCATTTTCCTGTCTCCCTTTTCTTGCAGATTGTGGCATTACCTCAGGTGAGTTGACTCCCTCTTCACTTCTCATGACCTCGACTGCAGAGCGAGCTGCCTGTCCAAAGGTACTTACCTGCTCTCCTTTACTCTCAACAGCATCCTACCAACAAGGGGTCCTGTCGGCCACCATCCTTTATGAGATCCTGCTGGGGAAAGCCTCCCTGTATGCAGTGCTTGTCAGTACCCTAGTGCTGATGGCCATGGTAAGGAATGGGCAAGTGGACCATACAGGGGAGGTGACACATGGCACACAAGACACTAAGATCCAGGGGTTTAAGGGCTCTAGCAGAACCAGAGGTGAGCAATAGATAGAGTTTTGCTCCCATACCATAAAAGACAAGCAGAAACTTCAAAAACTACATTGAATGAGTCATGCAGAGGACAAGCTGTGGTAACCCAAAACCCCAAGGGATATTTGAGGAGCCCTATCATTTCTCTGAATGGCCTTTCCTACTTCCTCTCAAGCTCCACTGTGCATGGCCCTTGGTAAATCTAAAACCTTTCTCTTTTGCAGGTTAAAAGAAAGCATTCCTGAGGCTAGACCTGGAGGCAGAGCCCAGAGCTTCCAACCCATTATGTGAACTCAGATTCTCTTTTTCCAGTACTTCTGAAGAGCTGTTCTCACTTGTCTGTGCATCCTAAAGTCTGCCTACTGATCATGTATGCTTATACATGTTCATCTGAAATCCCTGTGACCTGGATAATGCCTAGCACACTTAAAACCAATAAACATAACCAATAAACATGTTCTAGAATGACCTATTCTTTCTGTCCCTGAACTCCCTGATCAATCATGAAAGAAGAAATATTCAAAAAAATGTTGGCCCCCTCAGGTAAGAAAAGTGAGGGCTCCCACCCTGAGAGTAACAGAAGAGGCTAAGTTTGGAAGGTAGTGATGGGAACTAAAATTTCTCAAGAGAGAAAGACGAGTTCTGAGTACAGAAAGTTTCTGATCCTCAGAACAGCGCTCTGGGAGCAGCAGCTACAGGTTACATGAATGTATTCGTCTGCAACTGGTCATTTTCTAGTGGCTAACAAGGCTTGGTTCCCTGTGTGTGACCAATCTTCCTTTCAGCCTCTCAGTGAACACATGTTTGTTCACCAAGCAGCTTTCCCAGCTGGGCACAATCATGCAGTCTTGAAAAACTATATTTCAATGGGAGACATGCCTTTCGTTTAAGATACCAATCTGTTGGTAAATTATTTCCTAGTGAAGTAGACGGATTTAAAAAACACCCCATGGTTGTGCCTAGAAGTACAGAAAATACAGCTTCCTAAAAGCAAGAGCAAGCCTTATTTCTACATCTAGGAAGCCTTCACAAGCTCCTTGTGTTCTCATTGTCACCATGGTGGTGTAGTCATGTCCTCATGGTGGGGTAGTCATATCATGGTAGGATAGTCATGTCACCATGGTGGGGTAGCCATATCACCATGATGGGGTATTCATGTCACCATGGTGGGGTAGTCATGTCATGGTGGGGTAGTCATGTCACCATGGTGGAGTAGTCATGTCACCATGATGGGGTATTCATGTCACCATGGTGGGGTAGCCATATCACCATGGTGGGGTATTCATGTCACCATGGTGGGGTGGTCATGTCATGGTGGGGTAGTCATGTCATGGTGGGGTAGTCATGTCA
>CABHPP010104669.1:20981-84062 GCA_902168425.1 Peromyscus attwateri
GGTAGTCATGTCATGGTGGGGTAGTCATGTCATGGTGGGGTAGTCATATCACCATGGTGGGGTAGTCATATCACCATGGTGAGGTAGTCATGTCACCATGGTGGGGTAGCCACCATCCTGAAGACGGCATAAAGAGCTGATGATTCATTTTACCTCATAATCCCACATACCCCACTCCTCTCATCCCTTTCAGGCCATTCTGCATGTTCTTCTGCCTGCTCCATCTGGAGCAACGTGGAGCCCCTTCTTGCCCCAGTAACCCTACGTGGCTTTCAGTGTCTTCCTGGAACCTTCTCTAGCATTCTGTTGCCCAGTCCTTACTTTGAACTCCCTAAGACTAGATCAACTACACACTGTATTTTACCATCTGGCCCCTTGTGAAGACCTCCTTCATGACACTTAGTGTTTCTTATCTGACCCCCCTCCCCCATGTAACTGCTGGTTCTTCCATAACCAGGGTATTTTTTTTTATAGTACCCTGCAATACTTCATGGTATTTTGGTATCGGGATAGATATTTGGTAGTAATTTTCTAATAAACGTGTGAATGATGAGGTAAATAAAAGTGTTCCTATTTTAGATACAGTCATCTCTGTGGAGTCCTCCTAAAACAGCCATCTACACTTCCACACAGCCTTCCCCTCTCTATTGCATATGATTCAGAGTTTGATCTATGCAAACATGCATATATAGCTACACAGAGATACATATTCACATGTACATTCACAATACCCACTCACTAAACACACACAACTGTAATGTATTACTTCTGACCACCCATGGAACAGAGGTAACTAAACCACAGTCCTCAAGAAACCCACCGGTCCATAAAGGGATTAAACCATGAAGAAAAAGAGCAGAAATAAAAGCCAGTGCTTTGAAGTTTCTGTGTACTCTCCACTAAACTGCACTCAGCAGCTAGCTAATCAGACAAGGGCACGAGAAGGGACAGACTCTTCAAAAGTGCTCTCATCTGTGCACTCTAGGGAGTGGTCATGCTTACCAGAAAGCAGGAGAAAAAGCACACACTATGTGTCTGGATGCTTCAGAGGTTAGCCATTTACCAGGGTGCAAGGGTCAGAGACAGAAATAATCAAAATCAAGGCTGAGAAATGATACCAGCACATGCCCCTCTGAGAACGGGCTCATTTCCTTGCGAACAGCATATAACCTAACACATATAGGTACCTGCTAAATATTTGTGGACTAAGTGAGTGAGGAAGCTGAACTTTGTCCGGGAAGCAATGGGAATGATGGCAGTTTCTGTGCTATTTGTCTCTGTGTTCTAAGTTGCATCAACTGCTCTGGAGTTTCTCCTGTGAGGGGGGCCCTTCCACCTCCCTCCTCCCACCCACCTCACTATAAATGCTAGCCTGAGGAGGTAGGCACTGTGAGTCAAAGAGGGGAGAGAAACCCAGTGACATAGATGGTCTCCCAGGGTGAGAGCATGTTCAGAACAGGGGCTCCCTGCCCCCATCAACACCACCACCATTAGTACGAAGATCTTCTCCAAGCTCCTCCTTTCTTTAAATTTACCCAGCTTTAGTCTTTCCCCAGCCCCTCTCAGTCAGGCTAACCTCTCTGCCACCTGGGCTTCCTGCCCCTGCCCGGGGACTGGGGGAGGGCACCTGTGGGGAGAAACTTTTTTGTATCATGGTGTAACATTGTGGGGACTGGGGGGGCGGGCACAATGATTCAAATAGAGGAGGTGCTTTTACAAAAAGCTCTACCCCTGAAAACGTCAACTCTCAGCCCAAGGAATGCATTTGCCATGTGAGGAGGGGTCTATGTGAGTGGTCCCACAAGGTCTTACAGTTAACTATGAGTTTCCTTGCCCTAGACAGCTTCCCATGAATGTGAAAGCCAGTCCAGGGAAGTAGGTTCACCATTCAGCCCCTTTTTATAAGGCTTAACCTTGGCAAAGTATCTGTACATGCGTGGTAAATAAAGAAATCTTTAAAAAATATTAAGTAAATAAATAAACACGTTGTGGGAAAGGTATTACAAGTCTTTTCTCATCAGAGGCTGTCCAACCCCACCAGAAAGCCTTCAGATTTCAAGTTCATTGAGTCAACCCCCGAGGGAATTAGGTGGATATTGATTCCCAAGCCAAGTGTTGCATCTCCCCTTCAAACTGAGGTTGGCCTCATGCAATGTCCAGATTGCCTTGTCAATTCCGGAGTTAGATGGAGAAAGCGGGTAACCCTGGGTCTACGCTAAGGAAGGTGAGGAAGGAGGAAGAGTTCTTGGCAGCCCTTTTCTGCTGTGTTCCTATGCTGAACAGTTCTTCGGACCAGGGACTCGACTCACGGTGCTAGGTAAGAAGGCAGCAGCTGCACAGGTGGGAAAGAAGGTAGCATAATCAGCCAGGGAGACCCCTGGAGCCAGAAAGCCTTAGTTGGGCGCTTAGCCATCCAAGGCCCTGCATCAGGGACGACGGGGTTTGTGCCAGCAACCCCCGAACTGTGCAAACACCGGGCAGCTGTACTTTGGGGAAGGCTCCAAGCTGACAGTGTTGGGTAAGCAGGGCAGCTGGAGGGCTACCATGGGGGTAAGATGGACAGAGTAGGGCAGCTGTTCAGCTTCGTCTCAGTCTGAGCTGACCTGCCCAGGCGGAGGGATTTCGGGACTGGATGCTGGCATCAAGAGAGCACCCATGGTTGATGGGGATCTGAGCCAGGGTTGGGATAGCAGGGATGGGCAACACTGAGTTTTTGTCCTGAGCCTGGAGGCTGTGAGCACAGAAACGCTGTATTTTGGCCCAGGAACCAGACTGACCCGTGCTTGGTAAGTTGGGACCTAGGATAGGAGGGGCCGAGGGAATGGGCAGGCATCTCCTTACCGGGATTCCCAGGTAAAAATGGCCAGTGCCAGTTTTTGTGCTGTACCAAGGGGCTGTGAGCCAAAACACCCAGTACTTCGGTGCAGGCACCCGACTGTCAGTGCTAGGTGAGTTGGGGTGTTTTTGTGCTGGGCTCTGGTGCCGTGAACCAAGATACCCAGTACTTTGGGCCAGGAACGCGGCTCCTCGTGTTAGGTGAGCTGGGGTCCCAAGCACGGTGGCAGCGGGCTGGGGCTGCAGTGGGCGTGGGTGCCTTGGCCGGGTTTCTGTGGGGAGTCCCCGGGTTGTGCTTCGCAGACCTTGTTTTGGGGACTGGCAGCCAGTTGACCATGCTAGGTGAGCTTCTCGGCGACTGCAGCGGCGAGCCTCTGGGCTGCTGGCGTCTTTGCACGGGGTTCCCAGGCCCTGTGCAAGGCTGAGCAGCGAGGAAATTGTCACAAAACTGGGGACTAGCTCGCTGCACTGCATTGCGCGGGTTTGCGTGTGGGTTTGCGCCTCTGTGCTCCTATGAGCAGTATTTCGGTCCGGGCACCAGGCTCACGGTCTTAGGTAAGATTCGGGCATCTCGCGGCGCGCTCCCATCCTTAGTTCCTGGGTCCCCGGGGGAGTTTGGGGTAGATCGGGGTTAGGGCTCCCTGTCGAGTCTGCAATAGGATACAGCTTCCAACTTTACCGCTTCTGGGAGGGCTGCGTGAGAGAGGGTATTGGGTGCCAAGCGTTGCTCTCGCAAGCCAGGACAGAGTCGGTTTAGTTCTTTTTTCTCTGAGGTTTGCACGCACTGGGTGGGCGGTGGAGAAAAGGATTTATCAGGACTCCGGAACAAACTTGTTTTTGAAAATAAGTAACAGGAGAGCAAAGTAACAGGAGAGAAAAGGGCAGATATAGAGGCAGGGGGATGTCAGGGGTGTTGCCGCTGACCTCTAGGATGGTCTCATCCGCAAAAGTTGTTCAAATAAGGGTCCTTTCAAAGGAGGAGAATGTGCCAGGCAAGAAACCAAGGACAGACAGATAAACATAAGCCAGAACAGAAGAATCAAAAGTCTGGTGGTGTTGACATGCTATTGATTTTTAAACCCCATCCACTGTTTCCCTTCTAAGTTTGGGATCCCTTGAAGCAGGGATGTGAGCCTAGGGACATGCTTCTACACCTTCTCATGGCTAGTCAGCCCCAAGTCAGGGAGATCTTATTTACTGGGGTCTATATATCCTCAGGTTATTCCCCTGAATCCTGACTCAAAGTCTTCATTGTTCACACCATGTATTCCAGGCTAGACAGACCAGATCATGAAGGGAGTTTGTTGATCATAAGCACACATTAAAGTTCAAATATTTAGCCTGGGAGATGAGGAAAAATGCTTGAACAACCTTAGGATCCCGATACTAGAATAGACCTTAACTATCACTTGGCAATGGAGGCCAAAGCTATAGAAGAGAAATAACTCACAGGTTGGGAATGTGAACCTATGTTATTTGATAACTATAACAACAGTGGACACCATTTGTGGTGAGAACACGAAGCTGAATCCAAGGGGACTCAGCCATGTGAAAGTGTGCCTAAAGGAAATGCTGGTTTCCTGTGGTCAGGTGGGACAGAGAAAATAGCCAGACATTATAACCAGATGAGGCTAAATTCAGTCCTGGCTCTTTGGTGATAAGGTAAGCTTAGGTAAGTTAATGTGTGATCCTCTTCTGTGGATACAGATGTGGAGGTGGTTTGAGAAGGAGGAAAAGGAATTTTATAATTTTTCCCACAGCAAGTCCAGTTCACAAACAAATCACATACCAACAGTAGCTTACTAAAACACAGTTCACTTTCACAGGCAATTCTACCTTCCAAGAGTCCTCAGGGACTCACACATGGATGTACAGCTACCCTCAGTCTCCCTGTGGAGTGATATGAGTAATACTTAAGGTATAGTGAGTAGCTGCTTCTATTTGTCTTGACTATGGTGTTGATTAATACAATAGAGAACAGAATGCCTGACTCAGGCAAGTGTTTGGCTTTTGCAACAGGAACTAGATGAGTACTGAGCAAGATGGTCAGTTCCCATAGAAGGCTGGGAGACTCTCAATGTCAGTATTTATGAGACAGAGTTAGGCTAGTCAGACCAAAAGCAGAAAAATTGATAAGAGTCAAGTACCACAGAGAGAAGTAAGATTATTACCATTTCCATGGAGGTCCATTGGACCTAAATAAATAAAAATGAGGCATTAGGGGAAGAGGCTGAGCAGAAGCAGAGGCAGCCAGGATGCTTCCGTGCTTAGCCAAAAATAAAAATGTGGCCAGGTGTGGTGACCCACATCTACAACCCCAACACTAGACACTGGAGAGACTGACCCAAGTGGAATGCCATGAATGTGAGGCCAACCTGGGCTACACAATGAGTTCTAAGCCAGCATGGACTGTATAGTGAGTTCTAGGCCATTATGGACCACAGAGGAAGATGCTGTCAAAAAGGGGGGTGGGTAATGAAAAATGTGGAGACTTCTACTAAAAAGAAACAGAACTCCAAAGTGATGGCTGCAGAGTTTGACACCAAGCACCAAGCCTGTGATCTTGCATAAGAATTCTGCAGATTGGACGCCAATGACATGAGCCCTGGAATGAGGTGATAACCGTAGAAATATAAGAAAGGGGCAGAGGAAAGTTTCTCCCTTATCCAGAAGACTGTGGTTTGCTGGAACAAAATGTATCTATCTCTGCATTTTCACCAAATTGCTTGGAAACAAGGAACAGTCAGAGAAATACAAAGAACTGGTGGTATTTGGAGGCAGAGAAGTTGATAGGTTGATTTCACACAGCACAAAATTCAGTAAACCTTACATCCTCCTGAACACACTGTAGACCAAGATATCTTCTCATCCAGGTTATGAAAATACGCCAACTGTAGACTGTGGTCTGAGGGAAGCTTCCTTATGCCAAATGGCTATCTCATTCTTAATTATCCTTCATTCCTCTGCCCCTTAACTTCAGATACAGAAACCCTGGCTAAGGCAGGATATCTTGAATCCTTATGTCAGTTCTAGAAGTCAGTGCTGTACATTTCATTTTGCAAGCATAGAAAAACTGATGCAGAGATATTCAAGAGACTCTCCCATGGTCACATGGGCATGGAAGGTCATTGCTTGAGATTCAGTTTCTGTAATTCTGATTTCTGTGGCAGGCTCCTTTTAACTGCTACATATAATAATCAGAAGTAACCTTTACTTGATGGAGGATGATTAAAACAATGTCAATAAAGGAACATTGTGCAGAGTGTTGGGCAGGACAATTTATAGTATCCCCTTATGAGAATGGAAGGCCAGGGAATACTGGATGAATACAAGTGACGGGCAAGAAAAAAAGAGAAATGGAGCAGTGATTCCAAAGCAAATGGGGTCTGCCACAACACACTTGCTTTTTCAGAAACTCTCTCAGCCCTCAGTCGTCTCAGATACTTACAGCCTCTACTGGACTCAGACAGTGGTCAACAAAATGCTAATTCCACCCCTCTTGACTTTCCAGAGGATCTGAGCAAGGTGAGCCCGCCCAAGGTCACCTTGTTTGAGCCATCAGAAGCAGAGATCGTCGACAAACAAATGGCTACCCTCGTGTGCCTGGCCAGGGGCTTCTACCCTGACCATGTGGAACTGAGCTGGTGGGTGAATGGGAAGGAGCTCCGCAGTGGAGTCAGCACAGACCCTCAGCCCTACAAGGAGACCAATAACATCACCTACTGCCTGAGCAGCCGCCTGAGGGTCTCTGCAAACTTCTGGCACAATCCTCGCAACCGCTTTCGCTGCCAAGTCCAGTTCTATGGGCTTACAGATGAAGATGAGTGGGACAAGACCTCGCCCAAGCCTGTCACCCAGAACGTCAGTGCAGAGACCCGAGGCCGAGCAGGTATGTGGGACCTTGGGTGTTGGTGAGGAGACTGTATAGCACCAGTATCCCAGAAAAATGGAAAGATCCATGTAGAAGCAAAGAATAGACCTACCAGAAAGCCAGAGTGCTGGAAGTGATGATGAGGGACATGGTGTTAGAAAACCATAGCATTTACTTCCCCCCACAGAGTACTTAAACTTAATGGGGCAGCTCAGGCCCATTGGTTCCCCAGTCCTTTCGTGCCTCTGATCTGTGCTGACAGGTTCCCTCACACCTACCATGCAGCCCAGCATCTATGTGCTGTGCCTCAGCCACATTATCGGTCCTAGATTTTTAAGGTTACAGTGTTAGTGGCTTGTACTTGTCCTTCAACCTAAGAAAGGCACTGTGAGGAGGGTGCTTATACCATCTGACTTGCACTTGTTTGTGGTCTTCGAGTTCAGCTTTAAATTTTGCTGTTTAGGGCTCAATATTCCCAAGCAGTGACATTCTCCCACCCATTTTTTTCTCCCTCTCTTTTCTTTCAGACTGTGGCATCACCTCAGGTGAGTAAGCCTCCCCCCTTTCTCTGAGTTCTACCACCGTCTGGGCTCCGGAAAGCCAAGAACCTACAGACACCGAGGACGAGGGTGACCATTGCCACCTGCTCACAGGCACTGTCCATTTTCCTTTCCTGTCAACAGTATCCTATCGCCAGGGGGTCCTGTCTGCCACCATCCTCTATGAGATCCTACTGGGGAAGGCCACCCTGTACGCTGTGCTCGTCAGCGCCCTGGTGCTGACGGCCATGGTAAGAATGGAAGGATGGGACAAGCTGTTGAAGGGAGGGTATAGACTACTGTACCTGGAATGTAAGGGGATCTCAGAGGAGGGCCCAGCCCCCAATATATCCTGTCATCTCGAAAAGACCATAAGGGACACTGACCAAAGAGAAAAATGAAGAAACTGTTATGTATGCACTCTTGGCAGATGAAGAGAACCAGGGAGCTCTTTTCAAAATCATACTGGAGAATCCACCTAATCTGACCCCTCCCCCTACTTCATGGTTCCTGGGTCTCTAACAATATCTTTTCCTCCTCAGGTCAAGAAAAAAAATTCCTGAGACCAACTCTTGTGCATCCTGGGTGATTCTCCATCCTAGTCCTGGATTCTCCTACACCTTCTCCAATCCCTGTTCCTCTGGAGTTATTCTTTATTCAAAGTATCTCTTCTTCCTCCGTGGATATCTGTCCTTCCTTGCCCCTACCCAAAGACAGACCTCTTGACTCTGAAACAGACTAAATCAATAAAAAATGTTGAGCTGGGCCTGGTTATGTTTCAGCAGCATCTTTGGGGCCTTTACTGTTTAGTGCTGTTACTGACACTCCTATTGGTCTGAAAAGGCAAACAGAGGTGGCAAACCTGCTTCCTTGCCAAAAATATTTCTTTCTCCTGTGTCCTCAAGATCCTCCAGGGAGCCATTTTGTCCGAAGGGCAATGACTGTATCCTGGAACACTAGCAGGATACGGACAGAGAAAGAAAACTACCCCTAACAACAACCCCACCCAGCACAGCGCAGAGGCTAGGAAGACCTAGAGATTACAGAGCCCAGGCCTTTTGTTACATCTTTGGGTTTTATCTGTGTCTGTCCTTAGTATCACTGGCTTATCTTGTTTGAAAGTTTTAACTAAACATCTGTGGAACTTGGCTAGGTGGCTGTGGCACACGCCTTTAATACTAGCACTCAGGAGGCAGAGGCAGGCAGATCTCTGTGAGTTCGAGGCTAGCCTGGGCTACAGCACAAGTTCCAGGACAGGCTGTAAAGCTACACAGAGAAACCCTGTCTCAGAAAACCAAAAAAAAAAAAAAAAAAAAAAAAAAAAAGGATCTGTGGAACTCTCCATGTCTAGCCTCAGGTCTTAGAGAAGACAATAAGAGTAGAAAAACTGGCATATGAAGTTTAGGAACAGTGGTCTCCCCAGGATCATGGCACACAGGGTCAGATTCTGGGTAGGGTACAGTAGAGACTAAGGTATTATACATGAATACCTTCCAATGTGTAAATTTCCTTGTTAGATTGAGACCAGAGCACCCTGGGCTGAGGATGTTAGGTGCCACTCCTCGACAGAGACAGTTACCTTAGCAGTGTAAACTGTGTGGTTTAATCATTATAATAGAACAATTTACTTGGCAGAGATTAGAGAATGCATAGCACAGAACGGTGACAGGGCCTACATCAAAGTCAGTTGTTAGTGTCGGGGTGAGAAGCAAAGTCTAAAAGCAAAGAAAGGAGAGGACAAGGAGGAAGTGCCTTCCTGGGAGACTGCTCACTGTCTCTGGGTCTTAGGCTAGGCAGTGATGCCTGCATTTACAATTACAGTGACACTAAGAGGAAATTATTTCCCTAGTTCACAGCTGTAGACACGGTAGTTTGCAGATCAAATAGTAACCGTTGAAACTGCAATATGTTTTTCCAAAGATAATGATTCTAGAAGCTTCACCCTCCCGGTGACCTTGATGGTGTGCTCACTCATGGTGTCAAGGTGACCCTGGAGCAGTCACCATGATGGTGTGCTCACTCACAGTGTAATGGTGACCCTGGAGCAGATGCTCACAAGCTCTAGGAAAGTACCTCTAGAAAGACTCACACCGAGACTGCCTAAGTTCCACAGAATATCAGTTTTCCAGGGCTGCCAACACAACATGTACAAGACATACAACAAAGTGCCACCGAGTGGTTTGGGGCAGTAGAAATCAATTCTCTTGCAGTTCTGGAGGCCCCAAGTCCAAAAGCATCACATTGCCAGCAGGTCAGTGCTCTCTGGAAGTTTCAGGGAAGAATCCCTTCTTGCTCCTCCTCCTTCCCGTTGCTCTCAGTACTCCTGGTCTTATGCCAGCTTCACTCTCAGCTCTGCCTTGGCCTTCATGTGGCACTCTCCCCCATGTTTCCGTGTGTGCATGCCCCTCTCCTCTCTTTCTACACACGAGTCATTGGATTTGAGACTCACCTTAAGTCCTGAACATTTCCATTTTTAGCCCTTTACTAATTGCAGATGAGGAGACCTTTTTCCAAACAAAGCCTGCCTTGGAGGTTCTGGGTGTGTATGATCCTGGAGGTATACTATTCCTTTCAAGACATTACACATCCAGAAAGTAAAATTGGAAGGCTCCAGATTGGGAGTTTTCTTAGCCCAGAAAGGATAAGCTTCTTGTCAGGCTCAGCCTAGGAGATTGTAACATTATAGTTATATCCATAAATGGTAACTTTATAGATGCCTCCAATTACACTAAGGCTTTGTGGTTTTGGTTTTCCATGGGTAATTATCTTTGTCACTTGTGTATATTTTTACTGTAGTTGTTTTGATGATGGCTATATAACAGTGGGGATGGGTTTTAAGCCCTACACCTGCATTCACAAAAGATGTCTTCCACTCCCTAGACCTATGGAGGTAATAAGCACATGTGGTGTTTCCATTCTCATGTGGGGGTGGGAAGATAAGTACATGAGAGATGCAAGCAAATGCTTTGTGTGGACCAGGGAGATTAGAGTAGGGAGGGATGTTAGAGAATAGGGTGTGAATAAGTAGATCGGCGACAGACTAAGCACCTTTAGCACTAGACCCGAGTGGAGGTGGGGGAAGGATAGCTCCCTGTGGGAGATAACTGGGTCTGAAGGCTTGGAAACTGTTTGCTGTTGGGTGCAGAAAGCAGGCCCAGCAAGAGGTGGGAGGCTGGAGGAGGAGAGTTTGCCAACAGGCCTTTCCTCTGGAAGATACAAGGCCAGAAGTAGTTCAACCCTCTCAGTCCAGGGGGCATAACAGAGGTGAAGTTACAGACTCTACCTCAACCCCATCCAACACTTGGCAGGATGGAGGGAAGCCTCCAAATCTCTCCTCAAGTCTTAACTGCAGTTTCCCTCTCTGTCCCAAAGGACACAGTTCACAACACTCCCAGCACTCAGAGCCTCAGCCTCTTTCTCTAGAACTGAAGTGGATCCTTTTGGACCAATCCAGGGGTCCTTTCCATTCTCCCTGAGGGTAAGCCAAGCAAAAAATGGTTGAGCTAGGGCTATTTATAATGTTTGTCGTAGGATCTAAAACAAGTGAGCACAGCAAGGCTACTGAAGAGGTTTGATTCGAGAACACAGAAAGTGAAGTGTGACCATAAGACCGGAGCACAGGACATCTCAGGGTGGAGGTTCTGAAATGTCAGTTTGGTCCAGTTATTTTTGCAAAGGGAAACACCAGAGAAATTCTTCATTTATCTGAATAGGTCCACTTGTTCTAGACTCAGGTCTGATGTAACTTGTTTGTCAGTAAGATAGGCAAAATGTATGACAGGGTCCACAGCAAACTCTAAAATGTCACCAGTGCCGAGGCAAAGCATGCTTACTGGCTGAAGAGACTCACATAAAACATTCTCTGAAAAAAACTCCTGAAGGTTCCCAAGTTCTCACAATGTTGTGAGACACCGCTGAGTTCCTCATAGCTAGCACTCTCAGAGAGGAACTAACTCATAACCTTTATCGATCTGTGAATTATGAAGGGTAAGGAGACATCTAGCAGTCTTGTGATAGTGATAATTTCCTGGAAGGCAAAGGATTCCTGCGTGGATGGCACTGGAGTCAACTCCATTTGCCCAGAGGAATTTTCCTGTTGGCACCAGTATCCTTGGAGATCTTCCCACTACAGTACTCAGTGCTGGGCTATATAAGCGTGAGGACTGGAGATGCTTCAGGAGTCTGTAGGATCATCTGGGAGACAAAGGTTTGTTCTTTCTTTAAGAAAGCAATTAGGGTCGGGTGGCAGTGAAGCACCCCTTTAATCCCAGCACTAAGGAGGCAGAGCCGGGCAGATCTCTGTGAGTTCGAGGCCAGCTTGGTCTACAGAGCGAGATCCAGGACAGGCACCAAAACTAAAAAAAAAAAAAAAAAAAAAAGCAATTAGGGAGGAAGAAGAAAAGGACATTAAAAAAAGAGTTGACATACTTCCAAGGGATCCTACTAACAACTCCATGTCTTATTTTGAGCATTTCCCCATTTTTCTTCTTTGTAGTGGTCCAGAGAGAACTGTGTGATGCATGGTCCTACATGGCCTATATAAGAGTTATTTATGAGGGATAGATGTGGGAGTGGAGGATTGGGTCTTAGGGTCCTCTGCTGAAGGTCTGTATTAAAACATAAATGTAGCCATGCCTAGTCAGTTCCACTTAGAGTGCTAGGGAGTGGAACCCCCAAGTCAGTTCTCAGCTTGCTCAGAAAATCTGGACCCAAACACAAAACATGTCCTAGTGTTAGGTTTGTTGTATGTTTCCTCCTCCCTCTGAAAGCCTTTTCTAACCTGTATATTTACAGATCAAAAATCCCTTCATTTTCTACCACTTTGCCTCTCTTTGAGATTTACTTTGGCAATGTCAGATCTTACCTGAAATATCTCCTTCCAACAGTCAAGATATATTCAGGTAACTATTCCCATCACCTAAGTCCCAGCTACATGTTTATTTTCTCTCTCTATCCACAGTCTTTTCATCTCCTGTAGATATTTACTGAAGACGAAGACGGCTGCCTGGGTGGGGTGGGGGGGTCACTATCTCAGAGAAGAGTAAACACCATCTGTTGGTCAGCAAACAGAGTTAGAATGGGCCAACTATTGTGTCTGTTTCCAAAGTTTCATCAGACTTTTAGAAAACTGATTTCAGCTCTTATCTATGAATGTAACAGTGTCTTGATGCCATAAGCACAGCCACCCACCGTGTTCTAACCAGACTCATTGTTCTAGATAAGTGATGGGTTTGGAAACAGTGACGTCAGCTCCAAGTCTTAGGACACATGAGCAATTGCAGTTCTACACATTCACTATATGATCGATTGGTCTTAATCGGACCTTGGTCTCACAGACCATCTGCATGTTAAAAAACAACACAGTGTTGAACCCTCCCACTCTTCCCACTCGTCTGAATAAGTCCTTCAGCCACTAGGCATCTCTACAAAGAATTCCTCCTACCTATTTAAGTGTCCATGAGTCTTATCATGCATACTTTCCTCAGGTTGTAGTTCTGTCCCCCTGAGAGGGCTTCAGAAGGCAGTTGGAACTCTTGGAGAGGACTACACAAACCTATGAGGGAGAATAATCTTCACTTTAAAAACTGTGACTGCAATGAACATAGACTTTAAAGCCAAAAGGATCTGAATTCGGGCTTTATTCCTACATTTTCCCAGCTATGGGACTTTAAGCAGGTGGTCACCAAAGATTGGGCTTCCCCTTGTGTTAAATAGACTCACTCAATCACAACCCCTTACTCAGTCCATGCAATGTTTCGGTTTTTAGCACGGGGTCGATAACTATCAAGTGCTGTAATTTATGTTCACCTAAATATGTTTTCCAATGCTCCACGTTGCCAGTTTTCTCATTTTTCCCCTTCAAATACACAGTTCTGGGCATTCAGTGCCTCACACATCAGATACTTTCTTATAAAAACATTTCAGCTCAACTGTATCCTTCTATCCTTCTGAAAGCACTGCCTTCAGAAGGACTCAACACCAGGTGGGTTCTGACCTACATAGGGTGAAGAGGGACCTAGTTATACCCCTTGTTTTTAAGGTCTTAGGTGTCATTTGTGTGGGGGTAACTTTTCAGTTTTGTTTTTTAATCTACATCCTGCCATTGACTCAGAGATCACTTGTGACTCAAAATTCTAGTTCTTTCACACATGTGCTGCTCCTGTGTGCAAACCGTTGCTTTTCTATCTTTGAGAGTGTAGGAGAGAACAAAAAGTACTTTAATTTTCTCACATTTCTCCAGTGCATCTCCAACTTTTCTAGCTTCTACAAGATTCTAATTCTGTAGTTCATTATATTTATCCCTCCATCCTCACACTATCTCAAACTGCCTTCTTTATTCTTGTACAAGTGATTCACAAAATCACAGCAAGATCTCAGCTTGATATGGAGCACACATTCTCCGAACTCTGCCTGGAGTCCAGGATTGGCTAAAACTCAGAGACTCAGCTCTTCCCCCTCCTCCGTTTCCAGTCTCAGGGTGCTAGACTATTCATTTATGATCTCCAGCCTTCCAGACCCCCTCAATCTCCCTGAATCAAGGTGCTCCATGAGGAGTCTTAGGTTCTACTTGTTGGTTTGGTGGTTAAAATTCTGCAGTCCTTGTAGCATTGAGAGATGGTAACTGGGGAAATTTAAGTTCTTCCCAGCTCCTGACACACACGTCTATGACATGTCTAACAAGATACCTGACCTGAAAAGGGACACTGCTGATCTTGAGTCCCACAGTTTATTAGGCACATTGGGACCCCTAACACCTGCTTCCTTGACCTCTTCCAGGAAAGGTCATGAATGAAAAAAAAAAAAAAACCAGTGATAAGAAGAATGACTTTGCATCAAACATCAGCAAGTGAAGAGATGCATGCTGGAGTCTTTTAGGTTACTGCAGACAATGGGGGAAGGCCTGGAAGTATCTCAGCCCAGTTCTGGATGCCAGGCTGTTTATCTCTAGGTAACATCAGCACCAAGTAAGAACAGCCACCTGCTCTAGCTCCATCTCAGAGAGTCACAACAGGATGTGGTTTGACATTTACCGGGTCCTACATCTTGGGTGCCTGTGAAAGTTCCTCCCCTCACCCACATTCTGAGCATTTTGGGAACCACACTTGCCACATCCTGCCCCCAAGCCCTTCTTATGCAGTTCTTTCTACATTGGCCTCTAGCTATCACCATGACAGTGAGGAAGAACAAGATGGGCAAGGAGGGTCTCTAAAGGGGAATCCATATATCTCAGCTCAAGCCCCCCACCTAACCTCTCTCACACCTGCTGGAGGTCACACAGGAAATAGAAGCCTACAGTATGCACCTTGGAGACAGCTGCGATAACTGCTCTGACCTCATTGGGGTTCCTCTGGTCCCACATCTCTCAGACACTCCCTCTTCCCACCTGTCCCCACACTCCCTCCAACTTTTCTTCACATGTATCTTCCATTTCCTTCTACTAATGTAATGAGAGTCCATTTAAGTAATGAGTCATGGGAACAGAGACTAAATAATAAACAGAATGCAAAATGGATAGTCTCTTGACATGTGAACTTCTGTCTGGGTTGCACTGGCTGGCTTTTACTGAGGTATATCCTCTATGAATAAAGCCTGAAAGGTCCATGTGTTTTAGATTTCCCATCCCATATGGGTAAGATGAGGAAGAGAACTACATATATAATACAGGAAAGAATAGAAAGCCAGACCTTCAGAAACTCTCAAAGGTAGGAGTGGGAAGTCAGTCTCAAGATCCACACAAACCAATCCTACTCTATAGCAGTCTATTAACTGCCCATCTCATACTCAACATAAATCATACAGTCCTGGAAAATCATATGAAGTAGCCCGGTCTTAGAGTCAGCTGCTTCCCAAGGTGGGGCCTTTCTCTACCTTCCTAAAGAGGTCAAGAGGCCCCAGGGTGTCGCCACATCACACCCACGATGGCTGAGATCCCTGAGGGCAGTCTCTCTGACTTCCATGGTCCTCAGTAACGCATGTGTGAAAATCATGTGAATGAGAGATATGGGAATAGTTATGTCAGCACACCTATAAAGTCAGAGTCAAAATTGGAGTCCCCGTGGTTCTCCAGAAAATAGCCACATCTAGCCAGGAAGCATGAGATTGATGTTGGCAGGGGGTGGCACCTATGATTAGGATATGCCATCCTGAACTGCCTTCCCATTTCCTCTGTAGTTACAGTGACTGGGGTTGTGGGTTCTGGGTGCTATGGAAACAGTTACGGCAATAGGATCCTTATGCACGAATAGGAGCCGAAAACTAAATGCAGGATGCTAACTTGTTCTAGTGTGTATAATACCTGGTTTTCAAGGCCTCCTTTTATTTTTCCTTTAATTATTTTTTCTTTCATTTTTCTTTATTAAGAAATTTTCTACTCACTCCACATGCTATCCACAGACCCCCCTCCTCCCTCCTCCCACCCCCTAGTCCTCTTTCCCATGCCACCCTGCATCCCCAGATCCCCCAAATCGAGGTCTCCCATGGGGAGTCAGCAGAGCCCAGCTTAAACAGCCTCTTGTGGTCTACGGATGTCCTAGGCTACTCGCGGCCACCACCATGACTTTTTTCTTTCTCACTACTTTCCGGATCTTAAATTCACTGAGACCTCTGTGTTTCTATTCAAACAACCCACTCATTTGGAATGAAATTGTATTAAATCTAGCTAAAATTGTTTCTCCTTTTAACGTAAGTTTTCTATACTTTATCTACAGAGCTACACAGGAATGAAACCTCTGTTTAAAGTGTTTCATGTTTGCCACCCGATTAATGGCAACACCTGTGATGTTTCTCTTTGAAGACAGATCCTGAGGCAGTGTAGCGTGCCAACAAGAAAGATGGAGGATCAATTTAGAGTAGACCCAGTATGTGGTACAATTGGCACGGGTTTGCCACACAAGTGTATTTAGCATTCTAATGTTTGTTACATATTTTCTGTTTAAATGTTTAAAAATGAGATGATTTGGAGGAGTTTCAATCAAAATGCTTTGTAAGCTTCGAGAGAGGAAAAAGACACCTGCCAAAAATTAGTCTTTGTAATAGTACTTGGCAAAGTATAATCTCACTTACTACCTAACAATCCGCAGAGGCAACATTTACTGGTGAAGGAAATAAGATCTAGAGAGATTGCATAACTTCACTTAAGCCTTAGCAACTAGGAAATCTAGACTTGAAGCCAAATGTGTTACTTGTGACTTTGCCTGGTTCCATCTTTAATAAGTCATTGTTTTAATCTTCGTGACGGCTCTGTCTCCTAGCTACTTTGCACAGAGGTCATCCTTCAAGTGTAATAGAGTTGGGCATTGTCATGTGTTCTGTTGATTACTTAGCATCTCTCTTGATTTTTTTTCTCTGTATATTAAATCATATTGAAAATAAACATAGGTCAGAATCATCCTAGATATGTATGTGTGTGATGCCAGGAGCAGAGGATTTTAAGACTTCTTGTGCCCTCTTGTGGAGGAAAAGAGACATTGGGGGAAAATTCCTTTTTATGAATATGGTCTAGAGAGGACCAAGGGTTAAAGGAACCTTAGTTGCCATGGTAACCAGTGTATTTCTTTCCAACCACTCACATCAGTCTTTTTCTCTTCTTCATTTCCATCCAAGTCACTATTCCTTTTTAAACCTTTTCTATCAAGCATGGTCCTCCTCTTTATCCTCAGCCTCCTGTATTTCTTATGCCACCATCTGTCGGTCTCATCCCTGTTTCGGTACAAAAGAAGAGATGAGAGACAGAGAACTGGGAAGTTTAAATGACAACAAGACCATTCTGGACCTGGTGGCACAGCTTGCGAGGCTGAGGCAGGAGGGTTGCTTCAAATTTGAGGCAAGCCTTGACTACACAGTAGAATTTGTCTCAAAACAACAAAAACAGCAGTCATAATTCCTGAATGAACATTTTCTGTAAAACTTTTACATTTGGCCTTAGTCAGCATGCTGAGAACCTCCCTGTATTAATTTCTATCCTGCATACCTGTCTGATGACATCTTGTTCCTCCCTGATTAATGTCTCAGGCCCAAGCATCTATAAACGTTCTAGCCTCAGCAGAAAGATGGAGAGACTCTCAGAGGTGAAATTAACTAATTGAGCTCCATGAGTTGGCATTCCCCTACCCGCTCACCAGTCTACTTGGCATCACGTACAGCTACAGGTAGATCCCACTTCTCTTGGCCACATATGTCCATGAGTATGCCCAGTGCAGCTCAATAGGAGTTTTTGGACAAGTGTAAGGTATTAGAGGAGAGTAGCATGCTTTGAGGACTGGCATATAATATCCTACTACCAGATACCCATAAACTGGAAACTTTGCTATGTGTAGGCAACTCACAGGTTCTACACATGGGAGTCATGAAATAGGGAATTTAATAAATTTCTTTGAAGAGCTCTGACTTGAATCATGTTTTCTAGACTTCAACTTGGCTGACAGCCAGAAACTCAGTCACAAACCCCCTCCACCCATCCCTAGTGAGGGCTCCTAGTGAGGGTGGTAGGACTAAGGAAAGGGTGTGGTTTTTGCACAGATGCCTGCCCCACCCCTCTCAGTGTGAGACTCCAAGCACAGAAGTAGAAGCCAGAGTGACTGAGGAGCAGCTTCTTAGAGCTCAGGGTGAACTGGCCATCCTTGGGCCTGGAGGCTGAGAGGTTCCGAGACACCACTGATTCTACCTCACCAACATTAATAGAGTAGAAGAGCTGCTGGAGGGTCCCTCCTGTGGCCTGCCAGTACCAGTAGAGGTTGGGGTTTGATTTCCCTTTTATGGTACACTCCAGAGAGAGTGAACTGCCCACAGGCTGCACCCTGACAGCTGGCCATTGGTGGATAATCTGAGTACTGACACCTGTAAAAAAGAGAAAGAATTATTTAGAGAAGAAGCCCCCTAGTTAGTGAAAGTGCTACACCTTTATTTTCTTGTGGCTCTGGCACACGGAATCAATCCCAGGGAGCAATGCTCTGGAAGAGCTAGGGTGAAAAATGTTCCAGGGCAATGGGAGACAAGGAGTTCCAAGTCCTTTCTAAATGATATGAAACTGAGAGCCAACCCTGCAAATGGGGTGAAAGGCCAGTGCATATCTTGGTAATTGGGGGGGAATGCAGTCAAGAGAGGCAAGCTAGCAGTAAAGACTCCAGGTTAAAGGTATTGGGATGGGAGCAAAGATTTGAAGGGAGGCTTTCCAGGGGGGAGAGCACCCACCCAAAAAAGTGCCCAGGAGAAAGGCAAGGAGAGAGTAGAGCATAGTTCAAGATGGTCTTTGCCCAGGCTTGTCTGCTCCGCACTTCCTCTTCTAGGCCAGAGATGCACAGTCCCCTCCCACCTCAAGACAAGCTGCCAGAGTGGAGGTTTAAATCCCCTTGAGCTGGGGAGGAAATGAGGCTGGGCTTTCTTAAGCAGGTGGTGAATCATCCCCACCCTTCCTGGGAACCAGCTGTGCTCTGCACTTGTTAGCATTATTGCAATCCCGCTGATGTTCTGGTATGTAAATATAGTTAATGATTCATTATTTACCTGCAAACAAACTCTCTCTCAGTCCTCCTGGAGACATCAGGGTGTCTTTGACTATCAGAGTAACTAGTGTTACTAGGATAATGAAAGGGAATTTTGGTCAGTGTCAGAACATATCACCTGGATGGCTCCAAAGCAGGGACATAAAAGCAGACAGCAGCTCAGGAGATTTAGGTCTCTAGGATTTTCAAAGGAGAAAAGTGTAGTTCGGAGTAAAGGAAGCTGCTTTGACAGCCAACAGGCGGAGTGACCACATCCTCTTCATCCCCGGAAGGTAGGACTAGCGACCTGGACTGGCAGAATTCACTACTGAAGGGATCAAAGCTGGGCTCTGTGTTCCATGTGCCTCCAAAGGCCCATCTAGGTCTATTTTTTCCCCTTTAGTTATAACATGAGGCAGAGAACTCATCTCATAACGCCTTGGAATTCAATGGGTCTAGGTCAGTACTAGAATTCTTTCCTTTGGCTGTGTAGGAAGCCTGTGCTAATTCTGACCCTTACTAGTCTTGTGTTTTAGATGTGACAAATAATACCCAACGAGAAGGACTACAACACCAATAAATGACAAATGGCTCAAAGATGTGTTGTGCCTGGTACAGAGCGAGCACTCTTACAAATATTGCCTTTAAAGCCAAGCAAGCAGTCAAGACTGGAAGATTCACAAGGGGAAGATTCGGCAGGTAGGAGCCGAAGATGACAGAGACGCAAGAAGTATCTGACACTAAGCTGAGAGGGAATGTCTAAAAGGCAGTTGGTGGAGCTTCATTCCACTGGGATGAGACATAACACCCCAAGAGTCTTGGAGGACAGCCAACTGGTCCCTTAGAACCTCACTTATGCTGTTCTTTGTTCTCTGAAGCATTCATTTATAAAACAATTATTCAATCTTAGATGTGGGCGAGTGGTTTAAAGTGAGGACCTGGAAAAGGAAACAGTAGACCGTGGCCAACCAGGGAGGTGGAGCCTGAAGCAAATGAGGTGTTGGAAGTGCTTCACTGCTTCGGCTTCGTCGGGGGCTGGTGACCTAATGCATTTGTTGTTGATGCTGTTGCTGTAAAAGCACAGCTTAATTAATATTGGAGCTCTTCCTTCTGATGGCTTCAATTGCAGCACTTTCCATTTGTTTACATCTGAGTGCACCATGTTTGTGAAGGGCATGCTTCATTTGGTTGTTATTTTTCATCTTTTCTAAGTCTAATTAAGCCTCTTACAACATTTATTTTCCCGAGAAAGCAAGTGATACACGTAGTATGCATGCAATAAACACTTAGAAATATGATGAAAAATAGCTATTGGCAGCACAGGAAGCCGATGCTGTTGGAAAATTGCTCAGTCTCAGTTTATATAAATCTCTTGATAGAACTTGATAGAATACATCAAGCCAGGATTTGGGGGACTGGACCCAAGATAACAAACGCACGTACATTCTTTGGCTGCCTTTGTCTATTTATTCACTCCTCTTTGTCCCTGATTTGATTTTTTTTTTGTTTTTGTTTTTTTTTTTTTGTTTTTTTTTTCGAGACAGGGTTTCTCTGTGTAGCTTTGCGCCTTTCCTGGAGCTCACTTGGTAGCCCAGGCTGGCCTCGAACTCACAGAGATCCGCCTGGCTCTGCCTCCCGAGTGCTGGGATTAAAGGCGTGCGCCACCACCGCCCGGCTATGATTTGATTTTTTGTAAGGGGGAGCAGCAGGGTGGTGGGAGGGCCCTTGCGTGAGAAGTAAGCACAGAGAAGAGGGGAGGTAGGTAGTGTCAGCAGAGAAAAGTGAATTAATTACTCCTGCTTTCAGTGGGACTGCATCGTATTTTCATTAGGCTGGTGGATTTAGCTGCCATCCCAGCCCAAGAGACCTGACGTAATCCGTTGGTCATACCCGCTCAGTCTCACTGCCAAGTGTAGAAACAACACTGTCTTCCTCCTTCAGTGTGAAATAGCAGATTGGGGGTGAGGAGGCATATCAGTCAGATCAGAATAACCAGCTGGCTCCTAAATCCTGATCATTATCACAATTCTAGCTTGAAGTTCCTTCCATATGGCTGATGCCTTAGAGAAAAAAAAAAGCTCTTTTCCTTCTCCATCACCATCTGCAACACTGCTTATTCATTCAGTCATTCAAGGCATTCATCTGTTGGTGGGGATGTGAACTCTGGGCTCGGTGGCTGCAGGTCTTTGAAAGGGAAGGATCTGGCCACATCTAGCCCTAATGAGGTGTTCACTAGACCAGGTAATCAGAGGCTGGCTTGACCTGTGGCTGCCTCTTTCCTTAACCTTTTAAGGCACTTGTCGGTGGGGGCCCATTTCTCTGGTAAACCTCCTATCAAATCCTTTTGTTACCTTCTTGGGCTCCCCCCCCCCCCTCGCCAGACTATCCTAGACTTGATTCTTAATGAATCACATGAAGAGAATGACTATATTAGTTACCACTTCTTTATCATTTATAAACTTTTGTGTCTATATAATAAACTTGGAAGACATTTGTGAAGGCTCTTTGTTCCTCTACAAGAGTTAAAAATGACTACAGCTTATGGAAAGGGGCAGAGAGCCAGTCAATGTCACGTGTCTGAGTTTCCTGTTGTGGCTTGCACGGTGTCCTCCAAGGCATATGTATTGAAAACTTAATCACTACTCCAACAGCGATAATAACCTTCAAGTGTGATTAGACCATGAAGGCTTGGCTCTTAAGAATGAATTAATCCTGTTATAGTGGGAGTGAGTTCCTTGAAATGATAAGCTTGGCATGTTCTCTCTCTCTCTCTCTCTCTCTCTCTCTCTCTCTCTCTCTCTCAAACACACACACACACACACACACACTTTCTCTGCCTCCTTCCCTTTCCCTCTCTCTCCCCTCCCTCTTCTTCTCCCTCTCTCTATCTTTTCTCATTTCCTCTGTTTCTCCTCTCTCTATTTCTCTCTCCCTCCCTCTCTCCTTCCCTATTTCTTATTGTCCTTCTTTTTATTCCTTTTTCTTCCTACTTTTCTCCTTGCACTTCTATCATGAAATAGCAATAACAAGAAGTCTTTTTCTAGATATCAGGCCCTTGGTCTTGGACATTGCAGCCTCTGGAATAATAAACAAATAAATTTCTGCTCATTATAAAGTACCAGTTTGTGGTGGTCCATTACAGCACCACAAAATAGACTACAATAATGTCCTTCTCTTTGCTTATATGAGTCCTAATTAGATAAAGGGTTGAGAGAGAGAGATGAAGAGAGCAAAACTAGAAACTCTATCCTGACAGCAGAAGAGAACTGTGATTATTATCTGTGTAGGGAAGATCCTATGTCCCTGACATGTTACACTGGCTAGAACCTGGAAAGCAGACATGCATGTGGTGAGTGAAATTATGGCCTCCCAATGATGTCCACACCCTAAACCCCAATAACCTGCACAGTGCTTGTTTACCTCTTTGTCAAAGAAGAAATTAAGATTTCTTATTGGAAATCTTAAATTAGGGAGTGTATCCAGAATTTTCTAGTGTGTTCAGTGTAATCACAATAGTCCTTGAACATGGTTAAGAAAAGCAGAAGAAAATGAAATGCAGCCAAGGACAAGGGGTAAGGGGTTGTTAGACTACTGGCTTTGAAAACAGGAAATGGGTATGAGTCAAGGATGACAGGCAGCTTCTAGAAGCTTTAGAAGGCTTCAAAGTGGCCATCAGAATGGTTTCTAGGCCTTGCACAGCAGGTGGTACAGACAGTGATCCCTGACAGAAAAGAACAGAGACCTTGATGGCCCTAGCCCAAAGCTATGAAGTGTTTTCTTAGGCAGCAATACACAAAGAGAAATCCAAACCAAACACAGTATGAGGTAGGCTAGGAAGACAAGGAGAAGTAGGAAGACATGAGCCCCTCACTAGGGAACCAGCTGAGAAGCAAGAGTTCCAGCACCAGCAGCATTTGCTGTGAAGGTGGCTCACATGAAGCATTCATTTCATACATAAATGTTATGCTAAAATAGCAGTGACCCAGGCTGACAGCATGAATGTATGTGACTTGGGTAGGGCCTCTTTCCTGTCTCATAGTTTCTGGGAGTCTCAAGCAAGACTGAACGTTAACTTTGTGCATCCCTGTGGCCTAAACATTTACCCCATCAATTGCAGCCTTGTCGGTACAGCCCTGAAATCACCCAGTAATCATTTAGTTTCCCTAGAAATAGGTCTCTAACAGCCTCAAAATCTACCAAAATAGTACTTATGGCCAACGTGAAGACAATATTGTAAGACTCTCTAAGAAAATCACACCCGGCTTTGAAATGTGTCTTACTTCTCCAGAGCCTCTTTTCAAATTCTCAATATTCATGTTTATAATCTACTTAAAAATTCTTATAAACTCCATCTCTGTTCTATACTGGCTCATCCTGAAAGTCTTTTCACTGAAGCTAAGAATCCTAATGTGGTGGTATTATGTTCCCCAAAATATTGTGCACCCTAATAAACTTATCTGGGGTCAGAGACAGAACAGCCACTAGATACAAAGGCTAGAAAATGGTGGCACTCACACCTTTAATCCTAGCATTCCAGAGGTAGAAATCCCTCTGGATCTCTGTGAGTTCAAGACCACAGTGGAAACAGCCAGGCATGGTGACACACGCCTTTAATCCCAAGAAGTGAGCCTTTAATCCCAGGGAGTAATAGCAAAAACAGAAAGATGTATAAGGCGTGAAGACCAGAAACTAGAAGCTTTTGACTGGTTAAACATTCAGGCTTTCGAGCAGCAGTTCAGCTGAGAGCCATTGGGATGAGGACACAGAAGCTTCCAGTCTGAGGAAACAGGATCAGCTGAGGAACTGGCGAGATGAGGTAGCTGTGGTTTGTTCTGCTTCTCTGATCTTCTAGCATTCACCCCAATAACTGGCCTCAGGTTTGATTTTATTAATAAGAACTTTTAAGATTCATGCTACATCCTAGTTATGCCTGAGTAGAGTTGTCACCTGTTCTAAGAAACAAACACATGTGAAGACACTGTCCATAGCTGGGGGCAGCCACTAAGAGTAAGCAGGCAGACTACTCCAAATTCACCAGGGCTAGAAATAGGTGGCGTCTTTACAAGCCAGAATAGAAAGATCTCATTCAGCCAGTACTAAACAGAATCCTGACAAGCATATTATTTCAGCCACGGGGCTAATTAGCCATGTATGAAAGGTTTTATTTTAGATATGACTTACAAACCTTCAAAGCAAGACTTGAAAATGTCAGCCTGTTTCCATATAATTACTGCACCACCAAACACAATCCAGAGGTTTTCAAAGGGCTGCAAATACTCCACCAGAATAGAACTCAGATATTTGATATCTAATAAAAATATGTAAGAAAAGAAATATTGTCCAAAAAGAGAAAAATCACTTAATGGAGACAGACTGAGGAATGATACATGTGACAGAAGCAATACCCCTATTAGTAGGGGTATTAAAGATTAATATGTGTTATACATTCAACATGGAAAAAGAAAGTATAATAATTAATAAGAGATATGAAAAATAAAGACTGAAATAAAATATCTTTAAATGAAAAAGTGCAATGAATATGATTTGAAAGTACATTACATTTTATTAACAGCATACTAGATATTTCAGTTTGAACATAAAGATAAAGTAATAAATATTATCTAGAATAAAAATGGGTAGAAAAAAAACTATTAAAAAAAAGGAATAGAACATAGGTGAATTTTAGGCCAACTTCAGGCCAACTAATATTGAGAGTCTCAAAAGAGTGCCAAATTGATCAGAGTAAGAGATGCCTAAATTAGTAAAATACACATAAGTGGGTGTTTAAGATGAATAGATCATGAGGGCTCTGATGTAAGCAGTGGTTTAATCCACTTATGGATTCAAAGCTTGAGTGGACTCTGAAGTGTATGTGGGGAGGGGAACCATAGCAGACCATGGCAGCAGATACTTAAAGGTACATTTTGTCTCTAACACCTTCCTTTCATTACTTTTTACATTCCTAGCTGCTACATTGCTTAAAATCAACAAGGCAGAAAAAGCTCTTGTGCTTGGGGATGGATCTCACCCCAAGGCAGAGTGGCTCCTTAGTATGCATAAGAACCTGAAATCAGTTTCAACAACTTTAAAATGAAATAAACAAATAGATATCAAAGAGCAAGGCATGGTGGTGTGCCCCTGTAATTCCAGGACTATGCAGGCTAAGGCAGGAAGATTGCAAATTTTAGACTAGCTTGGGTTCATAACAAGTTCCAGGGCAACCGAGCCGGAAATGGAGGGTGGGCTGGGGGGAGGGGGGAGAACGGGGGAATCCATGGCTGATATGTAAAGTTGAATTATATTGTAAAATAAAATAAAATAAATTTAAAAAAAAAGAAGTTATCAACAACAGACTGAAGGGGAATGCGGAGATGTCTAAGTTACTAAAGTACTTCCATGAAGACCTGTCTTTAATCCCATAATCCAATAAAAAAAAAGTAGAGTATGGCAGTGTGTGCCTATAATCTCAGCACTGGGAGAAGGCCATGACAGGATGATTCCTGGGACTTACTTGCCAATCTAGCCAAATTAATGAGATGCAAAATTCAATGAGAAACTCTGTCTCAAAAACTAATATGAAAAGCTACTGAAGAAGATACCCAGTATTGACCTTTGGCCTTCGTACACACCCATCATGCATAAGTGCCCCCTGACAGAAAAATGTTAAGAAGTCTGAAAAAGCAGCCACAGAGTAAAAGACACAGTATGTGCACTTGAATAAAGGTGCCAGAGTCCAGGGCAAAGACAACAGCTCTAAAGTAAGGAGGGAATCTACAAATCTAGAATGGTGTCCAATGAAAATACCTTGCAAAAGCACTTGGTAAGTTTTTCTTGGGTATGCAAAATTTAGAATACCAAAAATTGTCAACAGGAGGGAGGAATACACTATAAGAAGTATTAAAATATATCTTTCAGGGAAATGAAAAAATTCCAGATGGCATTAATATTCTAGCTCTGGGTGTGGTGAGGGGTTAAAAAAGAAGAATTGATGGGACTTAATGCTTTAGCAAATATTGTGGATATTGCACTTTAACAAATATTGTGAATATTGCGCTTTAGCAAATATTGTGAATATTGCAGTCAGGCTAGATTCAAACTGTCAACAGTTTAACAACTAGTTCACGAAATTCCTTAACATGTAAGCATTAGGCCTCCTGAGCTACTCCAAGTCAAATAATGGTGGCGAAACATCAGTTGCAGATGTCAGTTAAGTATTAAAGCAATATTCATCTTATATTTTAATTTAAAAATAATTCTCTTTTATTTCCAGTCAAAATGAACTATGAGACAAAATATATGTCAACTATTTTCAAGTTATTAGACAGCATACCTGGTCTAACCCTGATCCTTTAAAGCATCTTCAGGCCATAGCACAAAGAAGCAACTCCCCACTGCCACCCCAGGGAGAGACAAGCAAATGTCCTGAGTTCAAGAGACAGAGGGAGTAAGGCAGGTGCACTGCGTGGGGCAGAGTATGGGGAAGAGAGGGGTGAACAGACAGAAGGTCCCAGGCAGCGTCCACATTGGAAAAGTGCTGCTCAAAGCACAGATGTGGAAGTCTGCCCAAGATGGAGAAGGTGACTGCATAGAAGAGTGAAGAGAATACTCATCCAGTTTCAAAGGGGAAAGGAATGGTGTATATTCTCCCCAGTGAGACTGGAAAACCTTAAGATTCACTGGACATTGGATATCAGATTCCTAAGTATTTTTTTTCCTTTTGTTGAAAATAGATCCTTTTTCTCACATAATATATTCTGATCATGATTTCCCCCACTCTCTACTCCTCCCAGTTCCTCCCTGACAATGTTATTCATTAAGCCATGCTGTTTACCTTGCAGGAAAAACCACGAGATACAACAAGGCCCACTATAAGAGTTTATTAGGGGGAAGGGGAACAGAAGGGGGGCTTAGGCCTATGGAAATGGTTGGAGAAGGAGAAGGGGGAGGGGCATGTGAGACCCGCTTTTATGGATCCCCCCACACATGTGCACATGGGCTTACGCAGCTACACCACGCATGCACATAGATTATGTGATCACACTGCACGCAAATTATGTGACCAGGCAGCAAGCACATGGATTATGTAGAATCTGGAATGACTAAGCATCTTGCATGTGCATGCGGGGTCATGGGGGAGTGGCTAGAAATTCTATCACTCCCCACATCGTCTCTCATCAATACCCACCCGCTTACTCTCATTAGAAAACAAACAGGCTTCTAAGGAATAATAATAAAATAATTATACAAACCCAAACCTAACATATCAGAACAGGACAAAACCAAACAGAAGGAAAAGAGCTTAAAGAAAAGGCACAAGAAACAGAGACCCACTCAGGAATCCCATAAAAACACTAAACTGGAAGACATAATATATAAGTGAAGGACCTCAGACAGACCCATGCAGGCTATGTACATGCTGTCTCAGTCTCTGAGAGTTCATATTAGCTTTGATCAAGTTGATTTAGAAGACCTTGTTTCCTTGGTGTAAACACTGACAAACTCTTTCTGCCTTCTTTTCTGCAGAGTTCCCTGAGCCCTGAGAGATTTGGAGGAGACATTTCATTTAGATCTGAGTGTTCCGAGGTCTCTCACTCTCTGCATAACGTCTGGCTGTGTGTCTCCATATTTATTCCCATCGATTGCAAGAGCAAGCTTTTCTGATGATGGCTGAGCAAGATGCTGACTTATGAGTATAACAGAATCATTTTCCTAATACTTTTTATTTTTGAAAAACAGCAGTATTTGGTTTTACCCAGCCATCTAGTCTCAGGTTCTTGGTTCCCCAAGCTGTGTCTGGTAGAGTGGGCCTTCATTCAAATCAGATATTGGGTGGTTACTCCCACAAGCTTTGTGCCACTATTGCGCCTGAATATCTTGCAGACAGGGTATAATTGTAGAACAAAAGATTTGAAGCTGGGTTGGAGTTTATGTCTCTCTTTTGGTAGCATGCAGACTACTTTCCTGTACCACAGATACTAGAATGTAGGAGTGAATGGTCTATACAGATACCAGCTCAACTTCTCCATGTTCACTGAGTTGTGTAGGTGTTGTCTTCAGCAATGAGGTCTTGCTGTCAGTTTGTGGAGAGCAACCTATAGTCTTGGCAACAGCCTGGGTTATTTGGGGATTTCTATATACCTCTTTAGTCAACAACTCAATTAGATGTAAGCCATTTCTGGTACTGGAAGTTTCATTTGGTGACAAGTGATGGCTATTTGGGGCTATCTCCCCCATTATTTTGCCATTTCATATAGATCACCTTCATATATGTATACATTCTAGGAAGTTTCTACTATATTAGGTTCCCATACTATCCCTCAAAAGGCCTTTAATTTTAGTTTTCTCTTAAGATGTTTCCTTCCTCATCTCCCTCTTGGATCCCCCTCCATACTTGATCCTCTTGTTCCAGCCTCCCATCCATCTATAACATCTATTTTATTTCCCTTTCCTAGGGAGATTTAGCTCTTCCCTTAGTTCAATACTGTATGCCAAACCTATGTAGTTTTATGGATTATTATTTGGCTATCATTTATTTAACAGCTAATATCCACATATAAGCAAATACATACATTTCTCTTTCTGGGTCTGGGGTTACCTCACTCAGGATGATATTTTTCTAGTTCAATCCATTTGCCTGAAGTTTTCACTTTTTTAAAGTGAAAACAGATTCTTCTCTCATACAATATATCCTGACCACAGTTTCCCCTTCCTCCACTCCTCCCAGTCTCCCCCAACCTCCCCTTTCCTCCAGATCCACTCCTGCTCCATTTCCCTTTGGAAAGGAGCAGGCCTCCAAGAAACAACCATCAAGTACAGTAAAACAAGATAAAATAAGACAAGTCAAAAGCCCTCATATCAAGACTGGACAAGGCAACCCAATAAGAAGAAAAGAGTCATGGCTGAGTAATACATCATTGTATACAAATATCACATTGCATTTGAACCATTCTTCTGTTGAAGGACATCTGTATTATTTTCAATTCCTGGCTATTATGAATAGAACAGCAATGACTAGAATTGAGCAAATATCTCTGTGGTAGGATAAAGTGACTTTTGGGTATGTGTACAAGAGTAGTGTGATAGTTTGAATGTATTTGGCCCCCATAATTTCATAAAGAGTAGCATTATTAGGAGGTATGGCTTTGTTGGAGTGGGTATAGCCTTGTTGGAGGAAGTGTGTCATTGTGGGGATGGGCTTTGAGGTTTCCTATGATCAGGATACCACTCAGTGTCTCAGTTGACTTCCTGTTGCCTGTAAGAATTAAGACTTTCAACTCCAGTACCACATCTATCTACATGCTGCCAAGTGCCCCACCATGATGATAATGAACTGAACCCCTAAAACTATGAACAAGTCCCCTTCCAATTAAATGTCTTCCTTTATAAGAGTTGTTGTGGTCATGGTGTCTCTTTAGAGCAATAAAAACCCTAAGACAAGTGGTATACCTAGATCTTGAGGTATATCTATTACCATCTTCTGGAGGAAACTGTCATACTGATTTCCATAGTGGCTGTACACATTTACAGTCCCACCAGCAATGGATGAGTGTTCCCCTTCTCTACATCCTTGCCAGCATGAGCTGTCACTTGTTTTACTGATCTTAGCATCTCTGTTGGGTGTAAGATGAAATCTCAAAGTAGTTTTGATTTACGTTTATTTGATGACAAAAGATGCTGGACTTTTCTTTAAGTGTTTTTCAGCCATTTAAATTTCCCCCTTTGAGAATTCTCTGTATAGATCTATACCCCATTTTTAAAATTTGGTTATTTGTTTTCTTAATAAATGGAATTGAATAGAAGACCCAGATATAAATCCACACACCTATGGACATGTGAATTTTGATAAAGAAGCCAGAAATACACACTGGAAAAAAGATAGAATCTTCAACAAATAGTGCTAGTCAAACTGGATGGCTCTATGTAGAAGAATCCAAATAGATCCATTCCTACCACCCTGCACAAAACTCCAGTCTAAATGGATCGAGGACCTCACATAAATCAGATACAATGATCCTGATAGATAAGAAACTGTGTAATCCTAAGTGTTTTGACTTATGAGTAAAGAAAAATTACCCTTGAGCTCAATGCTACTCTGCTCCCACCCAACAAATCTTTAAAGCCAAACTCTACAGAATTAGGTTGCTCGCAGGAAATTTTTAAATGTTCTAAAATGGAGCTCAAGGATATTTACCAGAATATAACAATTCAAAAAAAGTAAAAATTAATGTGTAGCACTTAATTAAAATGTACTAGGCATGCAAAAAAATGTAGAAAAACACAATTTATAAAGATGACAAAAATGAATTAATTGAGCTGGCCCTGAAATGACACAGATGTCAGAATTAAAGACAAAGACATTAAGACAGTAATTATAACTGTGTACCATATGTTCAAGGGGAAGCCGAGAGATTGACTGTGTTAAACTCAGACAGGGAGGTATCCCAAAGCACCAAATCAAACTGATGGAGATTAAAAACTAAAATACATGACAAGAAAAACACACTTGATAAGATTAATGGTAGATCATACTATGTCAAAAAGCAAAGTTAAAAGCTTGATTGTAGTAATGAAAACAAACCACAGTGAGGTGCAGAGAGAAACATTTTTGAAAGCAAACAGATCATCAATAAATTACAGAAAAAATATAAAGTGATTTCGTATACTTGTAATTACACAGCATCACCAGACAGATCAATAAGAAAAACATAAAAATGAAAATAAATCACCATTAAAACTATAAAATAGGGAATTCTGACAGGTGTGATGATTCACACCTGTAATCCCAGAATTTGGGAGGCAGAAACAGGAGCACAGCCATGAGTTAAAATAAATCACTATTAAAACTATAAAATAGGGAAATCTGACAGGTGTGATGGTTCACACCCAAATCCCAGAATTTGGGAGGCAGAAACGGGAGCACAGCCATAAGTTCAAAGTCAACCTGAGCTACACAGAGTTTTCCTGGACAGTCTTGGCTACAGAGTGAAATCATGACTAAAACTCATAAGAACCCAAAACAAACAAAACAAAAAACAACAGAAATCAAGACTCAAGACGAATTAAATCTAAATTCACACACACACACACACACACACACACACACACACACACACAATAAAAGAATATCATTTAAATTGTTCAAAACTTATGTTAAAAAGAAAACATGGCTACTCTAACTGTATGGCAGTTCTTTGAGATGTTTAGACTTTGGGGCTAGATAATTTGGGTGTGTGATGTTTTTTATTTGCACATTTTATATAATAAAGTTTATTTTCCTTTAACTTTAAAATAAAACAATAGGAACAGCCAGGTTAAAACCATGTTTTGCACAGTACAAGAAGATAAATTTCCTGATAAAAGACAATACAGACAAACTTTCTATATTTAAGAGACTTAAAAAAAATCTGCTGTTGTTTTTATCATAGCCATGGACAGGTTTCAGATGATCCCTTATCATCATTTTGATTTGCATGTCCTGGTGACAGTGAGTTGAGTATTATTCCACATGCTTAAAAAGTAGGGGTGTGTTTGTTTATTCTCTGAGAAAAACACTTTGCCATTTTGTAACCAAATTTTTTTGTCTTCTTTTGTTTTGAATCTCTACTTTTATAATTGAGCTCTATATATTCCCTCTATAATTTTAGATATTAACCAAATATTTTGCCTCATTTCAAGGGTCCCTTTTTCATTTCATTGATATTTCCTTTGTTCTGCAGAAAAAAATTTAGTTCAAGTTCAATTCCTTAGTTTCATTTGTTCTCACATATTTTCATTTTTTAGTTGTTGTAAATGGGCTTGCTTTGTCTTTCTGTTGACAGTTCAAGGTTAATATTTGAAAATGGAATTGCATTGTTCACAATGATTGGTTGTAAGTGAGGGCATAATAAAACCACCAAACTAGACCACCCCACGGGTAGAAAGGAAGGTTTTTAGGGCTCAAACTTCCAAGGTGACCTCTGGGTGGGGGTGTGACCGAAAGAAGCAAGATGGCAGAAAAGTAAGAGGATGGCAGTCTGCAGGTGGGGGTCTTTCAGCTGAGCAGGTGGTTCATGCTAACCTAGAACCAGATGCCCTTGCCTGAGGTAGCTGACCTTCGGGGTGGATTAAGGAGATCTTGGTAAACAGAAACCCTCAGATTCCTGAGAAATGCTGAAATTAGACTCCTGTTTACCCAATAGCAATTCTTTCGTTTATCCAATCAGAATCCTTCTGTTTGGAACATTGTCACCAACACTACCATTTTGGGAGCCCAATTTGAACCTAACATTTGTAACCTGAGACTTCTGAATTTGCTGACCAGTTCAAACATTTTATTTAAGGTTGAGTGCTTTATATTTTTCTACCAAAGACCATTGTATTTGTAGAGACAGTTCCCTTTTTGAGTTGGATGTCCAGAATGTTTTTGTTTTTGTTTTTTAAGTTTGGTGTGTGTGCGCGTGCGTGTGTGTGTGAGTGTGTGTGTGTGTGTGTGTGTGTGTGTGTGTTAGCTTTTTTTTTTTTAATTTTACCTAATTGACCCAACTGTGACTTCTTGAATGAGAAGAGTGAGTATAAAATCATGGATGAATGGATATGTGTGTGTGTGTGTGTGTGTGTGTGTGTGTGTGTGTGTGTGTATAAAATAGATAGATAATAGACAGATAATTAGATATATAGATAGATAGATAGATAGATAGATAGATAGATACATAGATAGATAGATAGATAGATAGATAGATAGATAGATAGATAGATCTGGTGACATGCAGTTGAAGACCACAGTTTTTTTTTAGATTTATTTTTATTTTTATGTGTTTGCGTGCCTGTGTGAGTTTATGTGCATCATGTGAGTGCAGGTGCCTGCAGGAGCCAGGCTATAGCCACAGTCTCTGGAACTGGAGTTATAGGGCATTGTGACCCACCTTATACAGGTGCTAAGAACCAAACCTGAGTACTCTGGGAGAGCAATAAATGTTCTTTATTGTTGTTATTATTATTATTAATTCTTCTCTCATACAATACATCCTGACCACAGTTCCCCCTCCTTTCACTCCTCCAAGTTTCTCTCCACCTCCCCTACCCCCCAGATTCTCTTCTCCTTCATTTCCTGTTAAAAAGAGCAGGCCTCCCAGGCATATCAACCAAACATGGCACAATAAGATACAATAAGACTAGGCACATAACCTCATATTGAAGCTGGACATGGCAACCCAATAGGAGGAAAAGAGTCTCAAAAGGAGGCAAAAGATCCAGAGACAACCCCCCACTCCCACTGTTAGGAGTTCCACAAAAGCACCAAGCTAATAGCCATAGCATATATGCAGAGGAACTAGCACAGACCTGTGCAGGTCCCATAAGTACTCTTAAATACTGAACCATCTCTAGTCTAGCCCCTTGGTTCTGACTAAAAAGGAAAAGCTTCCAGCTCTTCACTATTGAATGTGTCAACTACACTTGTAATGCATGGCTTTTATTGTGCTAAAATACATTCTCTGTACCCAATTTTTGAGACTTTTTATGATGAAAGGATGCTGAATTTTATAATGTGTTTTTAATCTGTTGAGGTGATCATGCTGTTTGTTCTTAATTCTGTTGCTGTAGTATATCACATCTATTGATTTGCATATATTGAACCATCCTTGCATCTCAGGATAAATTCCATTTGATCATGGTGAATGATGTTTTTAATGTGATATTGAATTCAATTTGCTAGCATTTGATTGAAGATTTTTACATCTATGTCCACTAGGGATACTGATTGCTAATTTACTTTCTTGTAACATCCTAGGTTGGCTTTGGTCGGTCATTAATTCTAATCTCATTTTTCAAAGTTTTAATATACATCCTCTTTTTCAGTATCTTAAAAGAGCTATATACAGAAGAATCAGTGTTGATTCTCCCTTCAGTGTTTGACAGAATTTTCAGTGCTGTCATCAGCTTTTCTTTACAGGAGATTTTTAATTACTAAGCCATGATTATGTCTTAATTGATTGCTTGTTTTGGGGGGAGGAGGTTATGTATGTGCATTCATGTGTGTGTGCTCATGCACATGATGATGCACATGTTTATGTGTATGGGCACACATGTGTGTGGACATATATGTAGAGGTCAGAGACTATTTCTGGCATAGTTGTTGTTCAGATACCATCCATCTCTGTTTTTGTTGTTCTTTTTTGTTTGTTTTTCGGAGAAGAGTTCTCTCACTGAAATGAGATAAAAAGTACACATTTTCTCATTCCATTGTATAAAATTCTAGAAAATGCATGGCAATCTATAACAAGAAAAAGCAGAGGTATGGTGCAGAAGAGATGGTAGGATGACCAAGTGCACAAGGAAGCTTTCGGGAGTGACACGGAAGTTCATCCCCTCAGTTTTGCTGATTGCTTCATAGGTGTTTAATAGGTTAAAATTTATCAAATGATACATTTTAAATATCGCATTACTTGTTGAATACACCTTAAATAAAACTAGTATAAAAATAAATGTAATTAAGCATCTGAACAACAGAAAAACTATTGTGAACACTTGAACAAGAGAGCTTCATATGAATATAATGTTTTAATTAATTAACCACAGTTAATCACAAGCACTAAGTGAGAAAGAAGTTTCATGCTGAAGACTTTCCAGAGAGATGAGTCAAACCATTTGCAGTGTGTACTGCATGGCAGAGCAGCATAAAGTCCCTCTTACACAGGTTGGTTCTTTTGCCAGATTTCCATTCCAGATGCCAGTTACCTTTTCATCTGTCTTTCCACAGCTACTCTCATTATAGCACCAGACACTCAGTTTGAAAAGTGTTTCCAGGAAAACAACAACGTATTAGACCTACTTGACCAGTTCTTATTATACAGGCTTAATTAACCCTTGCCAGTGTTGCCCTCTGACCCACTTGCCTTTCACAAATGCAACTCACAAAAGAATTTTCTAGATAGTTAACTTCTCTATCCAGGAAACAGAAGAATCTTTTACTTAGAAAATTAAATTTTTATCATCTTACTACACACACATACACCAAATGATTTTTTTTTTTAATGAAGAATTTGACTGAGTGAAATGGGATGATACAGATCACTTTCTATCCTGACCTTGAATTCAATTTACTGAAAAAGTCAAACTTAAAGTATGTTTTTAATGAGACATCTGGATTAATGATGGCTGGCTACTTGGGAGTCGCCTACATAGAGCTTATGAAAGCACCAGTTGAAATGTTTCTACTGATGAGATCTCCAAAGAAGCAAGTGAAGAAAAAAATACCCAATAACAAAAAGAATTACTGACCGTCCACACTTTCAGACATAAGAGGAAACAGTTTAAGAAATGAAGAAGGTAATTCAGAGGCAAGTGGAATGGGATGGTGTATTAAATGTTATGATTAGAAACATGAGAAACATAGGCAACACATGTGAAGAAGATATTTCAAGATCAATAAAAGTAGGACTTAGTATCATCACTAATCTCACTGACTGGAGGAGCCAAGGGTAGCAGATATGGAGCACTCATGGACAGTCTTAAGGATGCAGGGTGCAGAGAAAAAAGGAAGTGCTGGAGTAGAATGCACTCTTATGCCAATGTTTTGGCAATTCAATTATATTTGAAAGCCAAGAGGAAGAAATCTGTGAAAACAGAACATCTAAGAATGCTAAGGGAGAATATAGTAGAAAATAAAAGAATCACAAAGAAATGATTTCACTAAGAAGTGGATTTCCTCCTCTGAAGTAGGATGAAAAGAAGGAAAATGTGTACACATAGACTTTCAATGAAGAAGACCAATACTCTCATAAAGAGATGCTTTATCTCACTAATTATCAGTGCAAATTTAAAAACTGGATATAAAGATTTTCAAAATTAAAAGAATCAATATTATCTAAGTTGGTGAGCATGTGGGGAACATTTTCACACCCAGCAGGAAAGTAAACTTCAGCTGACTTTGTGGCGGGAACTTAGCTAAGTTCATTAAAAATGTACATGCCATTTACTCTACAACACAATGAAAGAATTCCATAAAACATATATGCATTTGAGTCATTAATGCGAATTAAATTATAGTATTATTTATAAACAGTAAGACATATGGAGTATGTACGTATCTGTCAGTAAACAAATGGGCAGAAAATTATCCATGCCATGCTGTATGGGAATTGAAATGAATGAAAGAGAGCAATGTGTGGTAACATGGAAAAATTCCAAAGACATATTATTCAATTGCAAAGGCAAGTTGCCAAAGCAACATGCATGAAGCAATATGGTTTCTGTAAAAATATGCTAATGAATACATATGCAAACCAGTCTATATGTATATATTGGTTGTAGGTGTGTGTGTATATATATATATATATGTTTATATGCATAAATACATACATGTGTACATATGCATTTCCATTCATTCTGTCTATAGTGATGAGCATTTTACATTTTCATTTTACTGACTTTGTGTGGAATACAAAAATGCATAAAAAGAAAGGCTAGAAAAGGGCACACCTAACTGATAATGATGATTATTTCTGCGTAGAAAGGTCAAGAAAGGGGTATTGCCAGGAGAGACTTGATTTCACTTGTAGTGCGCATTTTTGAGTGATATAAAATATAAGATCCAAGGAGTTACTCAATAGAGAGACCGTTGGCATAAATAAAGTCCAGAGCGAGGGAAACATGAATCAGAGCCTGAATCATCCTTGGATGTGGAAATGGGTCAGCAGAGACTGTGAAGCCATCAATTTCAAGTAGGCTGTAGTCATAAAAGGAAGAGTTCAAAGGATGGCAAATAGAAAAAAGGGAGTAGTGATGACCAAAAACAAGGTCAGCCCACCCCCTGCTGTGCACCTGCCTCTGGTACTCATTTTGGAGATGTCTGAATGGAAAAGTCGGGTGTCTGATGCCAGAACAGAAAGACAGGTTTTAGATTGCACAAGTTGGGAACCTAGAAAATGTTGAGAGAAAAAGAGAACAGTGTGTGTGAAGAGCAGGTGCTAGCTAACTGCACAGTAAGGATGATTCTGTGTGCTAGAAGAGGATGGCCAATAAGAGCTAGTCACAGTGGACAGGGTAGAGGGCAAATTGAAGAGCACTGGTTGTTAATTGGGATTATAAAAATATTTGGGCAGGCGGCAAGGAAGAGAACCATTCAGGAGAAAGTTGAGGTGAAACCTGGAGTGTCTGGTTGCTGTTACCCCAAGACAGTGGTGTGTCGAAACAGGAAAATCATGTTCAGGAGGCAAGAGGCCAGTGGATGCAAATATGTACACACACACACTTTCTCTCTCACTCACACTCCCTAAGATTCGAATGCAAGTCTCCTAATGAGTCACAACATTAGCAACAATGACCTGACCTGTCAGGTATGTTTATTCAGGACTCAGTAAGAGCAGCCAGGATGTGCGAATTTCATTTTCCATCTCCCTTTGAAGTTTCTTGCTGTGCTCTGTTCAAAGTTTGTGCTAGATTCTAATTCAATTATCTCTCGCTGAAGGAAGCTGAGACAGAAGCAGCTTGGACAAGTTTCAGGACCGTAAAGAGTTGCCAAAGAAAGTGTTTATGAACAAAGAAACCGACTTTATATGTAAATTGAAAATAAATTACAAAGAATTTTCCAAAATAAGTTTTTAAATTAGGGACAAAAGAATTAGCCTGTTTCTTTTCTTTTCTTTTTTCTTTTTTCTAACAAGTAACATGGATACTTGCTGCGTCCCCTGAAATCAAGTTTTTTCAGACCTTGCCACCCTTAAAGTAAAGCTCCACAATGCTGGAGGCAGTTGGCAAGCATCCCATATAACAAATGAGGGCATTGAGGCTTGGAGAGACTGAATTACTTGCCCAGGGTCACACCACACAGGCAGCATCTGGGTCCAATCTAACACCAACTGACGACAAGGCTCAAGTGTTTAATCTGCACAGTGTCTTATTTCTCATCACAGGGAGAGCAGTAGGGAGTCCATTGCTACTGTGCGGAGGCAATGCCTTCCTCCATCTCTATTAGAGCTCATTGCTCCGCAGGCACGGTTCTTAATAACTTTATCCTGAGAAGGACCATGTAATACAAGAGCTTTTCTTACCACCCCCACTCGACAGACAAGAAACAGAGAGGCAGATGGGTTATATATTTCTGCCCACAGCCACAAGCTTAGATAGTAGTTGAGCTGAGATAGCAAACAAGCAAGGTGAGCTGTGCTATATCGGGGTAGATATTTGTCTTTACTGCTTTGTTGATAAAGGAACAAGAGAAAAACCCAGGTACAGAGACAAAAGATTCTAATTCATTTCCCTCTTCTCAACAGTGTTGAGCAGACAAAACCACCACAAAACTGGACCCCATTTTTGTCTGTGCATTCTGGGTCATGAGAGTTGAAAATAATTTGGAAAGCTAAGAAGAAGCATGTCGTGGAAATTTAGAATTTTGGGGTTCTTAAGCATCTCTTGAAACTAAAGCTTTCTGCACTGAGCAAAGTAATCCAAGGACAGTTTGTAAAGTTTTCAGGGAATATGGGTAATTAGATTTAAGAAAAGGAAAATTTGAATGAAGTGCAAAATAATAATAAACATTTGTTGGGCATTTACACGTCAGATACCACACCACAGCGCAACCCACTCCATGTTAGGATAATTCCTGGTTTTCTCCCTCTGTATTAGAACAATCAGATTCTCTCCCAGAGCACTGAGTCATCAGCCAGTGGAGAGAAAATTGGAACCCAAGGCCAATAAGATCTCATTAGATGCAATTCACTCAAAAATGTCATTAAGTTAACAAGGGCCAAATCTTTGGATTCTGAGATTCTATGACTCTAGAAATAATAGATAATAATAATAGGCTTTCTAAGAACATAGTCAAAAAAAGATAAGTTAAAAAAGAAAGAAAGAAAGAAAGAAAGAAAGAAAGAAAGAAAGAAAAGAAAAGAAATGCTTGAAGACTTGATTATAAGAGAATATAAAATGTAAGGAGGAAGGGAAAGAACAGAAAGAGAGAGAGAGAGAGAGAGAGAGAGAGAGAGAGAGAGAGAGAGAGAACCAGATACCCATGCTATACTGACATAGAATTAAGGAGCTACCATGTTTGCAGCATGGAGAGAAACCACAAGGTCTAAGAACATTGCACGAGGAGTAGCAGCTGACTTAATGGAGTGTAAGATGGGACTAGATGTCAGTAGAAGATTTGTTAGGACACAGAGAGGGCCAAGCAGAGAAATGCCTGGATAAGCGACTTCTTTAAGCTACAGATTTCCCAAAGATGCCATTGTTTCATTTGATCACAGTGGGGGAATAAAAGGAGAGCCTTGCATCGAAGTGTGCCCGTGAGGCTTTATTTTATAAATTTTCCATTAAATTTGAAGTATATTTAAATCAAATGTGCCTTTCTACTCATGAAGAAATGACCCATTGCTTCAAGAAGCCAGTGAGGAACAGTGTGGGTGATTCGGTTGCTCTGCACAGCTGGGTAGGGGCTGAAGGAGTGACATCTACCCTTTCCTGTGAAATTTGAAAGTCAGGCTGGGTGAAGTGGAGGGAGCTCCTGAAACAGATGAAAAAAAGGTTATCCCAAGCTGTCAGTGGTCAGGTACAGTTCAGAGGCTCCTCTCAATAATCTATCAGGTCTGAGGTGAGGTAGCTGAGGCCAGCTCTGCAGTATAGAGTTGTGCCATCATGCAGAACAAACACACACACACACACACACACACACACACAGAGAGAGAGAGAGAGAGAGAGAGAGAGAGAGAGAGAGAGAGGTGTCAGGGGGAGATCTACCAGCAAGCAGACAAGAACAGAAAGGACTCCTGCATGGACCTTAAAATCCTACTATGGGAAAACAAACAAATAAACAAACAAAACACTCTAGCATGGTCATTAGCTCTAGGCTTAAGAAAGCTGTGATTTGGAAAGAAGAAAAGATTATGAACAAGAGGTATTTTCACTATCAGCAGACGATTGGCTGAAAGCATCATCAAAGCCAAACCAAGAGGGCAAACTCTCATATTCCCTCCCAACAATGCCCAGATCTGAGCAAAGTAAAGGATCAAAAGACAAGTTTTGAAGAAAAGTTAGTATGTGACAACTGGTTTAGAGTCTTCAGGAAAAAAAAATCAATGCAGTAGAAAACCACGGGAGAGGGAATTAAAAGATGCTTTCCCTGTGTGTCCTTTGTATCGTTTGAAACTGTTAGATCAGTTGTAGAGACAAGACAGCAGATAAGGAGGGTAACAAAACCCAATGTGTAAGCCAGCGGCTTCTGAGACACAAGCAGAATTCACACGATACTAAATGAAGATAAAGAAGTCAGTGGCCCCGAAACATGTGCAATAGGATACTAGGAGGTCTTGATAGTCCAGACATAAGGGAAAAGAGGGAGGGAGGGGGAGAGTCGGAAGCAGCTGCTCGCAGTCTAACTGACCACATCTCCGCATCTCCAGAGGGCAGAAAGCGGAGCTGGCGGTTGGCAGTGGGGGTAGGGAACCAGGCTGTGGGAACAGAGAGAAAAACTGGGAGGAATAAAGAGCCAGGCTTGTGGAATTGGGGTGCTGGAGGAACAGAGCCAGCCAAAGGGAGCAAGTTCCCATGGCACAGACACAGGAGGATGAGTGGTGATAAAAACTCATTAAAGGTGTGGAACTGATCAACAGGGCCTGCAAGAGGAAGGATACGGTTCTTGGCAAAGGAAATTATAACAAAACAATATTGTTTTTAGCCTAAATAAATAAAATGATATTATCATTTTGGAGCCTTTGAATTATTACAGGCGTGCAAAATGTCTCTTCAGCTGAGTATGCTGGGAATTATTGATAGAATAATTATTTCTAGCCAATGTGAGTCTACAGGTCCAGTGTTTCCCACCGTGGAAGTCCTTAAGTTCATGAATGTCAATTCACTGTTTTTATAGATGAAAGCAGTGACTCCCAACTGTGGTAAGCAGTTTTCTCACCTGAAGCCCATATCTTGGCCATGACAGAAGAAGGCTTTGATTCCTAGTGTTCAAAGTGTAGAAACACAGAACCTGAGACTGAAGTGAGGAGCTAGTGAAGAGGGAACAACTGTGAAGAAACGTATTTATCTTTGGAAATGGTTTGAGGCAAAAAGAGTCAGCAATGGTGTATATTCCTTACTTTTCCTGTGACCACACTACAATGACAGAACCAACTTCAGGGGAGAAGGATTGGTTTTGGCTCACGGTTTCAGAGGGTTGCAGCCTACAACCACAAGGGAAGCATGGCAGGCTTCCAGCCAGTGAGAGTGCATGACAAGCACTCCTCACACCACCACAGACCACGATAGAAACAAGGACTGGACCTAATGGCCTACTTTCTTCAATGACACCCCACTTCCTAAAGGTCCTGCAGATTCCCAAAATAGTTGGGAATAAAAGACACTAGCTGGGGATAAAAGTTCATGAGACTGTGTGTGTGGCAGCAGGGAATGGGGGAGGGGGGAGGGGATGTGAGGAGTGTCATTTCACATTCAAAGCAGAACAGGGTGAGTATTAAAATGTCCAAAATGTACAGAAGGTCTGTTGTTAGATGAAAGAAGAAAACTTAAAGGGGAGCTTTCTGTACAATAAAAGAAGAAAACTTAAAGGGGAGCTTTCTGTACAATAAAACAAAACCAGGGTTTAACTCCCTTGGAAATGCTTCTATAGATGAGAAGACAATTGAAAAGGTGGTGGTATCCCGAAGGATTTTGCTGGCTATCAAAAGATTTCTCTATACACACCTGAGGGAAGTCATCACAGGCCTTGATACAATTCTTGGTTTTCTTCTCTGGTAATTTTGTTTGTTGTCAATTCATCTAATGGTTTCACTCAAGTTCAAGTAGAAGATTGCTATGTGAACAACATGACTGTAGAATGTCAACTTGTAAAGTAAATTTTCAATCATAAAAAACAATATTGCTGTGGAGTCCCACTTATGGATACAGATGGTTCAAATGGTCTAATCATCCATCTACCTACTTATCGATATAATCCTCTACTCTGTGTTGTTTGTTTGTTTATTTGTTTGTTTGAAACAGGCCCTCATATAGCCCAGGCTGGCCTTAAATTCCTTCCCAAGTGCTGGAATTATATGCAGATATCCCCATACCTGCCTACTCTATGCCTTTTATAAGAGCTACTCCAATCATAATTACAATTTCTTAACTATCTCCTCAGTACATAGATGTGTCTTCTCCATATCCACAAATATACTGAACACTGGAGATGCTGCCTCATTGGGAAGGTGAATCTAAGCAGAGCATGGTGGTATGGAGCACTCACAGTATTGAGCCTTTCTCTTGATTAAGCTTCTATACTCACAGGAGGTTATTTTATTATTTACGATTTATTTAAAATTCTCAATGAAATATTTTTGTACCTCAAAGAAGTGTTCACACTCCACACATCTAAAGAATGGACCATTATTCTTTAATATTTAAAAAAAAATCTAGCTTCTCTTGTCTCCTCATGTGATAATATGATGTTATTGGTACCAATACCTTCTCTCTTTTCCTTTTCCTTATTTTCATGCAAAAATTTCAACTTAAATTTTATCTTCATATTGTCGAGGCTAACAATATTTACATTATGTTCTGTAGCATAATCAAGTACATTGCATCTTGTTTATAACTTGATTCTACAAGTTTGAAATTGGCACTTACGATATTAAATATTCATAATTAATTTCTTAATGCAGAGTAGTACAGATCATTACAGTTACCTTCTGTATAACTTTTATTCTTTTTTATGGCTTTCTTTAAAGTAATTGACTTTATCGCGTTCTTTTTTTAATTAGGTTGATTTTTATTCCAGAAATTCAAAGGTGGCTTAAAAATGTACAAATGAGTAACCATAATACTTTATAAAGGAAATTTAGCATTCAATCTGCATAAGACTTTATCATATTCTTAATTTATGTTTCATGTTCCCACCAAGAAAAATAACCATTCATAAAAAAATTGCATGTTGCCTCCCAGTGTTTGTTCTCTACTCCTTCTACCATACTAAGCCGATATTAAGCTTAGTTGGGCCTATGGATATTTGGAATAAAATACAAACCTAAAACACCTTTCCAAGATGTCTGTATAACTAGGTATGGTTTGAAGTCAGGTTCTAGCCGTGGAGTGTAGTATGGTACTGCATTGTGTACAATGCTTATTTGGTGTCAAAAAGGAAAATCTGTAAGCCCACTTTTTCCTCTTTATTCTCCTTCTTAACATCCAAATGGGATAGCTTGCATTCACTTTCGGTTCCTAAGGAAAGCAAAACAGAACAGAGTTCTGGATCCCAGATCCTTCCACAGTGACCCCACCTGTCCTAACTACTTACATTCAGAATTTTATGTGGAAAGAAAACGCCTCGCTTGCCCAAACCCCCACACAGCCTGCTTGCTAGCTTCCCACAGCTTCCCATATGACTTACTTTCTTATCATAACGAATAAGCAAACAACTTTGTTTCCTCTGTTCTTTTGATTTTCGTGAGCCATGATTATTTGGCATCTCTTCCCAGAAGAAAAACAAACAACCTACAGATATAAACTCAGAAGAGATGCCATTGACTCTTTTTCCTTTTAACGGAGATAGAGTTATTTAATCATTTGTTTATTTATTCTTTTACAAATAGAAATTTTAAAAGTAAAATTTGCAATATAAATTTTGGTATCAAAGCAATCCACCTCCAGGCATGGTGATACATACCCGTATAACACTACTTGGGAGGCTGAGGCAGAAGTGAATTGGGGACAGCCTGGACTATCAAGCAAAATATGTCTTGATAGTTCTTATGCCCTCCCAAAACAAAACAAAAAATAATCCACTAAAGTGATAATACCATTTAAAATTTTTGAATAGTTTTATTATATATTTATAATAGTTGTATGTGTGTGTGGGGTGGTGCCTATAAATATGTAAACATATAGAAGCCCAAGGTCAACCTTGATTTTCTTGCTCAATCACCCTTCACCTTCTGTTTGAGGCAAGATCTCTCACTGGACCTGGAGCCTATCAGTTCAGCTAGACTGGCCCATTTATTTCACAAAGGAATAAATACATGGAGGATGGTGAAACTGATTTCGGAGCACAGATGTAGGAGACAAAGCAGGACACAATGACTACTTGAATGGGTCCGGTGACACTTATTCTGAACCAAAACATTTTCAGAGCTGAAGAGCCGTATAAAACAATGGCTTCATTTAGCAGGCTGCAGGGTCCTCTAGGACAGAAAACTGAGGAGAAGAGAAGAGAACAAAGAAAATAAGATTCTAAATGTAAACTGTTCTTTCATAACCAGTGTTTGATTCTTAATTCACAGAAAAGGCCAGGGCAGGTGTGCAAACCAATCTACCTGTTAAACTCAGCTTCTCATAATTTCAGAACCTGATTCTCCATTACTTTATATCTACCTTTGTGCAGCCAAGATTATCCCTTTAACTTTCACATTCATCATCTAAGATTTCCCCTCCTAATCTATCTCTTTTATAATTTGTCCCTTCAGTTTTTTTATCAAAGCCACCATCACTTTGGAAAACCAGAAACATGTCCTTGGTGTTCTTTGTCACATTCACAATGTGTGTTTTCTGTATTGTGGTCCTTTTCACACAAACACAGTGGGAGTAATGTGGAGAGAACAGAAAGTTGCTTAAGCATGGAGTTATGGAAGGGAAAGTGACCTCAGTCTTTGGGATAGTGTGCTCATAGACAGATGTGTGGATGAATCTGTAAGCAAAGGGGCTTGGAGAGCTTGACCCAGAGGAAGTGGATGCTCCCAGGTCAATCCCTTGCTGTCCTCTTTTATCCTCATTGGTGATGGCCTAAGTTTATTACTTGCCCAGAATGCAGATGTTATACATATGATTGGTTTGCTGTCCCTGTGTCCTTGCTAAGGCTCTTGGGTTGAAGTATCTGGTGAATTCAAGGAACCAGCTAAGAATGAGAGAAAATAACAATGAACACTTATAAACTACCTGGGAAATTCTTTTCTCTATTTTTGTACACAATGTGTCTTTAATGTTCACAATAATCCTGAGAAATAGCTAGTTGTTTGTTTAAAATTATCATTATCAATCTTTCTATATATTTAGTTTATGATAGAAATGTGGAAGGTCCTTGTTTAAATTGCAATAGCACAATGTCTAGAACATACTTTACAACTAAGGAACCATAAACATATAGTTATTAGATGTTATTGATCTAATATTATATAATTAATAAATGATATTAATATTAGAAAATGCCAGTGCCTATTACTATTGGATCTATAAGATGCTAAGGTGTGTCTCAAGAACAACCTGCTTTATGTTTATAGAGTAAAAGAAAAAAAGCATTTTGAGTCAGTAACTCCATGGTAAGGAATTTGATCTATAAAACTCATCAGATTTCTAACATCTTAAGTGCAAGAATGCCTATTGCAGAGTTTTTTATAATAATTCTTAAAACAATACCAAAATAAGTTGAATAGTCACCTAAAGGAGATTAGCAGGTAAATTGTGGTATAAATGGAATACTTTTATATTCTAAAACTTGTTTAGAAGATTATTAATGGTATAGAATGGAGTTACGTAGCCATCATAATTGCTATACTGCTAACTGAAACAGCTTTTAGTTAAGAACGTAGATGAAAAAATTTATCTTTACTCATTCTGTTTAAAAACAACAAATAGTGCAGTTTAAGTTGTAGCTTAAAAGATATATTGGAAAAAATTGATATAATGGCAGATGTTAGAAATTATCAGCAAAAGAAGATTATGAGTTTCTGAAAGATATCAATGACTGTGTCTAAAGTGGTACACAAATCAGAGTGGAGAGATACACCAGTTAAAGCAGGTACAGGAGAAAGCATCAGGTGAAGCAGGGGCCCTTAGAGATACAGTCAGAGTCTGGGAAAGGACTTAAAGCATGGTTCAGTATGTTAAAGAGCTGCGAGTTCTTCCTGTGGATGCTGAGTCAGGGCCCCTTCTGACTGTCACATCTGTGAGTATGCCTACCGAAGCCTCTCTGTGATGTGGCTGAGTGAAATGACAACCTAGAGAGAAAACTGCCTCCAGAGTAGAGGATGCTCATCTTTGAGGAGGGCCTGCCAGTCCACACACCTCGCCCACCCTCAGAAAGCTCGCAGCCAGCCTTTTCATGCAGGAAAGACAGCACCTCCAGAGGAAATGTTAGTCAGTTATGGGTAATAAACAGCATATCTTTTTGTTCATAAACACATTGGACAACTGAGCATCAGCAGGTACTTGATTTTAAAAAGCTGTGGCAAGAACAAGTCTATGGATTTATAAAATCATTCTGTTATCCTTTTTGGAATACAAGAGAAACACATTGCATCTAGGGCCAGATGACTAGCTCCCAATAGTGGGGTCTGAGCAGAAACATACTACCTCCAGGCTTGGTTCAAACTCAGAATCTCCACAATGTTATCCATCTCCCCAAACTCTTCTGGCAGCAGTAAGAAGCTGTGTAACCTCTCGTGGAGAGCTTTTACCCAGGAAGGACTCATGCCTTTGAGGACAAGCACCAGCCTCTGTGTGACGAGAAGTAAAACCAGCTTCCATTTGGTTAATGCATTAAGGAACTGGGAGTTTGCTTTAACCAGTGGCATTATTTACCCTACTGCTCCAGCAGCATAAAAGACAGAGGCCAGGACTATCCAACAAGACGACCCCAGAGGAGACAGAAATGATTGACTGAAAGGCAAGAAGCTCAGCTGAATCTTAAGTCTCCTGTATTTTATTTTCTTTTGCTTTGAGACAAAAATCTTACTCTATAAGGAGAATTAATTTAAAGAATAAAAATGCATTTAGATGAGAATTTTTAAGAAAAATTGAAAATTATCAAACACAAGCAACAACAAACAAACAGAAAAGATTAAGGTGAAAAAACGTAAATACTAATAAGGAAACATGCATAAATAATTTCACTAAATTCTATAATAATACAAATATAAAATAGAAAGAAAATATTTTTTAAAAAACCAACTATAGAAAATAGTAACTCAGGTACAAGTCACCTATGCAGGGCTGTGAATCAAAGTGTCAACTGAGTTCTCAGTGACAGTGTGATTAGCAGAAATAAATAGAATAAGATCTTAAATAAGACTAAAAATAATCTTGTATACCCCATATTCTATATCTAACCAAAATTTTCATCAAGTATAAGACAGTATAATGCCAATTTCAGATATGCAAGGATTGAATTATTCCTGAAACGAGTATTAAAATAGGTGCCACAACAAAATACAATCCTCAAAAAGAAAAAGACAATGATGTAATGAGACAAATTTCAAAATTCAATTTATCAGTAGTGAATATCTTAAGAAAAAATGAATGTCTTAAGCATTTGCAAGAATTGAGATATTAAAGAAGATAGGCACAATGTGAACCAATACTCCACTGCAGGACTTTCTCAGTGAGGTGTGTATACCAGACATCAACAAAGGCACCAATGGAAACTATGCATTGACTCAAGCTTCTGTTGTCAGTACCGATTGGAGATCATCAACACTGCCAACTGATTAGCACTCATTATATAACACTCCCCCAGGCTTTGAGAAGACTACCTAGCAAACTGATTACTGGTGACCCCCTTTTATCATCAAAAAACCAAACCTAATTTCAGAGGAAAGTGTAAATATTTTAAAGGAGGATTGTCTTTTCTTATCTATAGTGCTTCTGTCAGCATCAATACCCTTGACATTTTTGACAAAATATCTTATTTCATAGTTTTATGATTTATAGCCATAGAATGTTCAGCTTTTATCACATGCCCCCTCTCAGCAGCAGCTCGATCAAAAGATGGAGTGGCCTGACTATGAAAAGCTTCCCACATGGCTAGACTGAGAGGCTGGAACAGTATGCTAGAGTGAGTGACATATGTCTTATCTTAGTAGAAATGTGTTGCTTTATCTCTTCTTGCCAGAACACTGGGGGCTGAGAAATCAAGGAACAGAGATAGGATTGAGGCTTTCACTATTTTACCTTACAGGCCAATAAATAATTTTCATTCTATCTAATACTTTGTCTCATTTATATTCATGGGAGAATTGTTTCTGCCAAGAAGTAAAGTTATTGTTTCTTTTCACTAAATGGGTAGTTGATATTGTTCTCTGATACTTAGGGTTGCTCATGCTGCTAAAGGAGCAAACAGCAAAGGTGAAATAAGACTTGGATTCTCAGGGCCATTTATGAATCTCGTGGCCACTCATGGGAAAGTTGGTGGCTGTTGTGTTATGGTGCCAAGCAGATCTTTTCCAATATTGCCCAATATCCTTAGATAATATGTCATCAATTCACAGGCTAGAAATTCAATGACGAAATACTTAAATCCTCTGAAAAATGAAGATGTGATTCACTCTAGCAAAGAACAACTTCATCCATGTGAGCCACTTGGAGAAGAGAGAGGAGGCTAAATGGGAGGTGAAAACGACTGTGACTAGTACATAAGCATGGACTGAGGCAGCCGGGTATTGCATTCTCTAACCCCTCTATTTTTTTTCTCCCTGTGTTACAAAAAACACACCTGCCATGAATCTGCATGAAAAAGACACTCTACGACAATATCATCTGCTGTAACAAGCAGATCCCAAGCTGTACAACTATAGTGGACATTTATTTCTTGGTCATGGAAAGTTCTATGTGGTTGATTTTGGTTGATAGGAATTGCCTCTCTAAGAAAAAATTCAAAGACTGAAGTATGGCTGTTGTTTTCCTAACTACAATTTGAAAGACCATAATTTCCAAAATCTTTCTGCTGAGTCACACCATCAGGAAACAGAAAATAAAACACAAAGTACACTTGCTGTTATGCTTGTTGGCCTGGACACTTAACAGGTTTTCCATATTGTCTCTAATTGCAAACATCAGAAATAAGAAAATCTGCCCCCCACCCCCGCTTCTCTCTCCCAGGTCTCCCTCTCCTCGCAGCTTCTTTTCTATTTCTCCCATTTTCTTCCGTTTTCTGAGAGCCCATTTGAAATTTCCAAGTCATCCTCCAGGAAAAACCAACTGGTGATGTTTTAACATCTCTGGAAAAAGGGACAGAAGAATGTAATTATGTTTAGTTACATGACTAATTATGACCAATGATGAACATTATCTAAGGATAGAGAGGTGGTATGACTGAACCCTTCCTTACAGATACACATCTTCCTACCCCAAGGGGTGTTGAATCAGAGTCAGCTAATCTCAGTGCAAGTGAGCTCCAAGTGAGTTTGCTTACTTCCACTTCATTAATAGATTATCAAGAAAATTGTCCTTAAATATATTAAATGAGGCAAGTATAACTGCTAATGGATTTTACCACAAAATTCCTAAGAATCATACATGAGGTCCCTGTCCCTAGACAAGTGTGACATTGCAACCACAGCACACCTCTCTCTCTCTCTCTCTCTCTCTCTCTCTCTCTCTCTCTCTCTCTCTCTCTCTCTCTCTCTCTCTCTTGTGCTGGTAGGAGAACATGCAGAGGGCATCTCTGTGATCCCCCGTCAGAAAGCAGGAAGGTATTTAAGGTGTGAGGACGAGGAACTAGCTTAACCTGGTTAAGCTTTTAGAAAGCTTTTGAGCAACACAGTTCAGCTGAGAGGCATCCAGTCTGAGGAAACAGGACCAGCTGAGGAACTGGCAAGGTGAGGTAGCTGTGGCTTGTTCTGTCTCTCTGATCTTCCAGCATTCACCCCAGTAACTGGCCTCAGGTTTGATTTGATTTAATAAGAACTTTTAAGATTTGTGCTACATCTGGCTCCCAACCTTTGTGGTACGAATTCTTGAAAAAGCCACTTGCCCGTGACCTTGTGGGCCCCAGCTCAGACCCGAGCTGCATGTTGCCAGTTGTGGTGGCACACTAGTTGGATATACTGAAGGAGTTAGAGGAAGAAGGATCCCGAGTTTGAGGCCAGCCTAGGAGGCTTGCTAATGAGAAGCTTTGGCCTGGGCCAAGCCACATACGGTGGCAGTGGGGACCATGGAGGCAGCGGCTGCTGCTCCGAGTTGCTGGCTCCTTTTCATTGTGTTGGTGATTGTGGTGATGCTGCTACCTGGGACGAAGGGTTTACTGTTGCTTGTTCAGAGAAGAATTGCCAGGACCATCGTGTTACCAGAAAGCATCAGCAAAGGTCAGTTTGGAAAAGTTTGGCAAGACAAATGGTAGGGAGAAATTGCTGTGAAGATTTTCTCTTCTACAGAAGAACATTCATGGTTCTGAGAAACAGACATTTATCAGACTGTGATTACTCCAAACCACAGAGGAGGTACAAAAAAAAAAAATCTACAGGGAATCATCACCACGCCTAAAAGCAACTTTGAAATTTTCAAAAGGATGATGGGACCCCACAAAGATGATTCCACATGGACTATGGTAAAGCCATTAAGCTGATTAACACCAAGGAAAGATCGGCTTTTGTATCTAGAGTTTTTCTGCCTGGCCCACAATCAGGACAAATCTTTCTCACCTGCCAGTCCCACAGCCGCTCAGACACAACCAAGTAAACACAGAGACTTTTATTGCTTACAAACTGTATGGCCATGGCAGGCTTCTTGCTAACTGTCCTTATATCTTAAATTAATCCATTTCTATAAATCTATACCTTGCCATGTGGCTTGTGGCTTGTGGCTTACCGGCATCTTTACATGCTGCTTGTCCTGGCAGCGGCTGGTAGTGGCTCCCTCCGCCTTCCTGTTCTTTTAATTCTCTCTGTTAGTCCCGCCTATACTTCCTGCCTAGCCACTGGCCAATCGGTGTTTTATTTATTGACCAATCAGAGCAATTTGACATACAGACCATCCCACAGCAGGCTTTGGACTACAAACTACTCAGGACAATTTTGAGATGGCTAGCTGAGATGATCCAGCCTGACAGACTACTTGAACAAGGACTTGAAACAAGCACTGAACTTTCCCATTATGCAGAAACTGTACAAATGATACAGGACTTGACAATTAACTCAAATTTTCTTTTCAGGATTCCCTAAAGATGTCTTCACCCCCAGAAAGCAGGAAGTAATTTTAAGAAAATGACGCCCATATTCCCAAGAGGTGGGGTGGGTGTTTTTTGATCGTTCAATGGCTTATGGATAATTGTCATTGTTTAAGATGGTTGGTTACAAGTTGTTAATTGTTAATGGTCAGGAAAAAAAGCTGAACAAGGAGATTAGATTCAGAGTTTTTGTTTAAAAAAGTAAAAAGAGAATATAGATATGAGGTAGATCATTGAAGCTACTCTGAGAAAGAAGATAAAGAAATAATAAGTTAAATGGGTAGATCATTGAATCTACTCTAAAAAGAAAAAGGGGAAGATATAAAAATGATAAAAGGTAGATTATTGAATCTATTATGAAAAGAAAAAAGAGAATATGGATATGATAAGATAAAAAGGTCAATTATTAAATCTACTTTTAAAAAGGAACTACTTGTTTTAAATAGGATAAGTAATGAAAATTTTTTGTCTGAGTTTATCAAATGTTACTGGACTCGACATTGTTAATATATATATATATATATATATAATGGAATTTCTTGTCTGAATTTGTCAAATGTTAATGGACTGGACATTGTTATATATTACTGGAGTTTTTCGTCTGAATCTATCAAATGTTAATGGACTAGACATCGTTAGTGTCTTTAATGTCTATAATAATTAATGTCTATAATTCTTGACTGTATATATTGTATATATTTATTGGATATAGTTTTTCTTGTATTAGTTATAAGCTTTTTTAAATTTTAGACAAAAAAGGGGAAATATGGTGATATTGTGTTCCCCAAAATATTGTGCACCCTAATAAACTTATCTGGGGTCAGAGAACAGAACAGCCACTAGATATAGAGGCCAGAAAATGGTGGCACACACACCTTTAATCCTAGCATTCCAGAGGCAGAAATCCATCTGGATCTCTGTGAGTTTAAAGCCACACTGGAAACAGCCAGGCATGGCAACACAGGCCTTTAATCTCAGGGAGTGATGTCAGAAAGCAGGAAGGTATTTAAGGTGTGAGCACGAGGAACTAGGACCTGGTTAAGTTTTTAGGCTTTTGAGCAACACAGTTCAGCTGAGAGGCATCCAGTCTGAGGAAACAGGATCAGCTGAGGAACTGGCAAGGTGAGGTAGCTGTGGCTTGTTCTGTCTCTCTGATCTTCCAGCATTCACTCCAATAACTGGCTTCAGTTTTGATTTTTATTAATGAGACCTGTTTAAGATTCGTGCTACACATCTCTAAGACCATTATGAGATTTTCTAGTGGCATTATTCTCCCTGGCACTAGCAGAGTGACCTAGGTAACCTAGAAAGCAAAGCTAGAGAGGCTGATGCACAGGTACCTTTGATTAATATGTTTTGTTGAGAAAGAAAACCAAACCAAAAGTATGACCTCCTTTAACACCTTTGTCTTTGACTCTTGGTATCTTGTCTTTCCATCTAACTGATATTTTAAAAATAAACACAAAGTCTTAAATACTTACTCTTTTATTGTGTGAAGCAATTCAGCTCTGCCTAAGGTCCAACATGGAAATTTACATTTGCATGTTACATTTAGCCTAAACCAAAAAGTTTTAAAAGTGGCAACCAACCTGATTTACTCATTGTACTTAAAGGGCTATTTAAGAGAATCATGTAGACAAAAATGAGTCTCCCCACTGGGAATTTTTAAACCAGGTGCTAAGCAGGGGAGGGGTATAGGGTGTACATAACCACATTCTTGATCACATTCTAATAACTTCTACTGCCTGAATAGTTTGTGAATTGGCTTGTCTTCCTGCCAACCAGTTTATTAGCCTAAAAAAAGTATTTAACAGCATTTAGCAACTGAAAAACTCTTAGATCATTGAGAAAGGCATACATCATAACCATTCACAAACTTCTTTGAGTTCCAACAAAAACCCTTCAAAAGACTCTAATCGCTTGCTTACAAAGACATAAAATGGTTTCTATCTGGAAAAAAATAGATTAAATTATACAATTCAGAAACAAACTTATTACTAATAAAAGAACTAAATGGGAATAGGCATTTGACATACAATAAACTAACTTCAGTGTAATTAACTTAAATCATAGAATTTCCTCATCCTCGAGAGCATTGCATCCCCATCTCTATCACCATCACTATCAAAGGGTTTTAATTGAAGGAGAAGTATTTTATAAAAATGTTTACAGAATACAATTTTGTCAATATTCATCAGATTGTTCAGAATTAAAAGCATTAATCAGAAAAGCCGTTCTAAAATCTTAAAATTTCTAGTCTGAACTAAGAAGAGAGAAAAAAAATTGCAAACCCCACCTCTATTTTTTGTTGGTGTTTATGCCTTAAGCTATGAGCGTTTATCTGAAGAAATTATTCCAAATTATAAGACAGAAAAGTGCATAATACCCTGTTGGCTTATTTGAAGATTTGCAGGCTCTCACAGGAGAGTTATTTAACATACCATCATTATTAGTCTTCAGAATGAATTACTCAAATTTGGAATGCATTGCTAAGCCCCTTCTTAATCAGCCACCTCACTCAGTTCCTACCACATTCAAATGAAAGAAAATGATAGCTCTTGGAGACCATTAGGAATAATTATCCCTTTTACAATCTATAATTTGATCATAGATAATTATGTGATGTAACAATAGAATAATTAGACTTGTTTCTCTATCTGTGTTTCTGTGTGGCCTAGTCATGCCGTGATTGCTGGGTTATATTTTTTTAATTTTTTGAGATAATAATATAATCACATAATTTCCCCTTTCCCTTTCCTCCATCCAAAGCCTCCCATATACCACACTGCCCCAAGCCTTGCTCTCTTTCAAATTCATGATCTCTTTTTCTCAAATTCATGATCTTTTTCTCTTTGTTGTTATATATGTGTCTGTGTGTGTTCCTAAACACATAAATATAACCTGCTCAGTCTTTACATTGTTACTTGTATGTACATGTTTTCAGGGCTGACCATTTTTAACAACCCCCTATGAGACCTGGTCAACCCAATAAATGTCACAGATACATAAGATTCAGATGATCACAGTATACATTATACTCAAAATATTTTATTTTTCTTCTTTAATACTCAAAAAATTAATTCAGTAGAAAAGCATCTACTAGATTATTTCAGTGGGCAGATACTGTCAGGAGAAAAATAAGCAAATGACATGTAAATGGTTTGGGAATGTTGGTCAGTCCTGGGGAGGAGAAAGACATTGCTTAAAAGTAGAGGTGTCTAGTCTTACTGCTACTTGACATGCCGTGACTGGCTGATATATAAGGGAGGCCCACCCTTTTCTGAAGAAAAAGAAGGAGGAGTGGATGAGGGGTGGGAATAGTGGAGGTTGTGGGGAGAGATTGGGAGGAGAGGAGGGATGGAGAGGAACTGTGATTGGGCAAGAAAACATAAATTTATCAGTTCAATAAAAAACATATTGCTGTGGATGTCTTTCTGTGCGCTATGAATATGTGTTGCTCTGATTGGTTGATAAATAAAATGCTGATTGTCCAGTAGCTAGGCAGGAAATATAGGCAGGGTAAACAGACAAGGAGAATTCTGGGAACAAGAAGGCTGAGTCAGTAGACGCCATCCCGCCATCCAGGGAGCAGCATGTAATGGCACACAGGTAAAGCCATGGAAAACATGGTGACATATAGATTAACAGGAATGGGCTGAGTTTAAATGTAAGAACTAGTCAGTGGTAGGCCTGAGCTATTGGCCAAACAGTTTTAATTAATATAAGCTCCTGAGTGATTATTTTATAAGCTGCTGTGGGGTCCATGGGACTGGGCAGGACCGGAGAAAGCTTCAGCTACAACATATTATGTTGGAAAAGAAAAAAAAAAAGTAACCAAACATACACATGACAATTGAGGAAAACCATGATAAGTTCATAGGAACTGTCCATCCTAAGCAGATGATCTCAGGTTCCCCTGTAATAACAACCTAAGGGGCGACCTTTTTTTCTTTTTTCTTTTTCTTTTTCCCCCTTTGAGACAAGTTCTGGCTTAATTAGCCAGATTGGCCTCAAATTCAAGGTTTTTCTTCCTCAGCCTTGGGAGTACTGGAGATACGGGCATGCACTACCATATGAGGCCACTATTTTTTCATTTTAACTACAGTTCAGTGTACTAAATATATCCACAAATTTACAGTCATTACCACTTTCTGTACCCAAAACTTCCTTATTGACTTTAATTTAAAAACTGTATCATTAAATAAAAATTCCTTGTTTTAATTCAATTTATATGGCTGTGATAAATACTATAACCCAAAGCAACTTGGGGGGGAAAGGGCTGGTCTCAGTTTACAGTTTATAGGCCATTGTGAAGGGCAGTCAGAGCAATAGCATAAGGCAGGAACCTGGAGGCGGGGGTACAGTGGCAGTCTGGGAGGAGCGCTACGTACTGGTGTGTTCTCCATGGCTTGCTCAGCCTACTTCATTATACAACTCAGGACCACTTCTCCAGGAGTGGAGCCACCCACGGTGGGCAGAGTTCTCCCACATCAGCCATTAACCAAGAAATGCCCCTACAGACTTGCCTACAGGCCAGTCTGATAGAGGCAATTCCTCAGTTGAGATTCCCTCTGCCCAGATATATCTTGATTCGTGACAGGTTGAAAAACACCAACCAGAACAGCTCTCCTCCCTCCCTGCATCCCTGGGAGCCACAATTAGATCTTCTGTGTATGTTAATTTGCTTATTCGTGCTACTTTATGACCATGATCTAAATGTTTGGATTCCGCCAAATTTTCTATGTCGAAATTGTAACATAGAATATTGATATCAAGAGGTGATTTCTTTGGAATATAGGATCATCATCAATGAGATTACTATCCCTGTGAAAGAATCCCAAGAGAAGCCTCCTATACCCTCTGTGGTGTAAGGGTACAGCAAATACATGACCCAGGAAGTCAGCTCTGGCCAGACCTTGAATCTGCTAGTGAATTCCTAAGTCCAGAATTGTAAGAATTGTATTTATGTTGCTTTTAGTATATGGTACTTTTCTCTGAAGCACCCCGTGAAACCATAACATTTGTGTAACTGGAAATGTATATTTCCTCCTCTTTCCCTGAATTATGCCATTAAGTATAAGAATTTCATGATCTATTCATGTTGTAGCATATACTGAAGTTTGTGGTGATATTTTATTTGTGGACCCAATAAAGTTTATCTGAAACTTTCTTTCACAGACTGGAAAAAGCCAGCCACTATATTAAACATAGACATCAGGCAATGGTAGCATCTTTAATCTTATCATTCGGGAGGCAGGGATCTGTCTGGATCTCTGTGAGTTCAAGGCCACACTGGGAACAGAGCCAGGCGTGGTGGCACATACCTCAAATTCTAACACTAGTTAACCATAAAGGTTTGGAGGTCTGTACAGACATACAGGAAGTGACAGAGCTGGGCAGGAAGAGGAAGTGATGTATCTGGCCAGAGAGAGAGCAAATGAGATAGCAGAACAGAAAGGTATATAGGGGTGGGTATACAGGAAGTAGGTCACTCTTTGGAAGCTGAGGTTTCGGTGAAGTGAGGTTGACTTGTAGCTTTTCCTATTCCTCTGATCTCTCAGGTTTTCATCTCAATATCTGGCTTCATGTTTGTTTGTTTTTTTTTAATAAGACTGTTTAGCAATTCATCTACAGAAGTTGCTTGTGGAAGAGTCTGATATAGCACATACTTTTACTTCCAGTACACAGGAGGCAGAGACAGGTGGATCTCTGTGAGTTCAAGGCCAGCCTATTCTACATATTGAGTTCCAGGTCAGCTATAGTTACATAGTGAGGCCTTGTCGCTATTGTTTTTATGCCTCTTTATTGTTAGATAATATTATATTATTTCATGTACCAGATTTTGTTAATCTTTTAATCTAATGAATTTTTTCTGAATGACAATTTTTATGATTAATGTTACTATTAGCATGCAACTGTCTATTCTAGACCTTATTTTCAATTTGGGTAAGAATAGATACAAGTGTAATCACTGAATTATAGGGCAAGTCCATAGCCAGTTTTTGTGTATTTGTTTGTTTGTTTGTTTTTTATGAAAAGCCATACTTCTATTTGTGGTGAGCATCATTTTATATTCACCTCATCAGTGTATAAGATTTCTGATTCCTACACAGCACCATCAACACTTGTGCTTTTCTATGTCCTAGGAGAGGTGAAGGATCTCATTGTAGCTTTAACATGCATTTTCCTAATAACAAAAGACACCAAGCATCTTTGAACACATTTATGGGATATTCATATGTTTTTGTTTGGGTATGTTTGCTGTGGAAAATACAGGGGAGAGAAACCATTTAAAGTAGGAAATATTTCTTTTGGTTCATGTTTTCAGATCATGGTCAACTCATGCTACTGCTTTTGGTTGAGTTGGCAGAACATTGTGATGAAGGTTTGATAGAGCAGAGTTGCTGACCTCAGAGTGGTTAGGAGAAAGAGTGTGGGAGGAGGGGCCATGATGAGACACTCTTCAAAGGCATGTCCCTGGTGAACTATTTCCTCTTTTTAAAAAATATCATCATGTATTAATTATTATTATTTTATGTGTATGGGTGTTTTGCCTGCATGTTTATCTGTGCACTAGATGTGTGCATAGTATCCACAGAAGCCAGAAGATGGTATCTGATACCCTGAGACTGGAGATATAGATGGTTGTGAACCACCATGCAGGTTCTAAGGAGATCAAACCTTAGTCCTCTGGTAGAGCAGCTGATGTTCTTAACTTCTGAGCCATCCTTCTAACCCCTGTACTTTCTCTAATCCCATTGAATTATAAACTTTTTAATGTGTTGACTCTGGTTAGATCATATCCCTCATGACCCAGTTGCTTCTCAGTCTACAAGCTTATGATCAATTGTTCAACCCTTGAGTCTTTTGGAGATGCTGCATGTACAAACCCCAACATCTACTTTGGAGATTTATCTATTCAAACTCCTGTCCATGTTTGAATTGAGTCATTTATTACTTGTTGTTGTGGTTGGATTTAGAGTTCTTTGTGTGTTCTGACATCAATCCCTTAGAAGTTACATAATTTCCAAATATTTTTCTAATTCTCTAGATTGTGATTTTGCTTTTTTGATAACATCCTATGATGCATAGACGTTCTTAACTTTTGAAGTCTAACTTAGCTGTATCATTTTCTTTTCTTCAATGTGCCCTATCTGTTGCATTTTCCCTACTCTAATGACAGGGAAGTTTTCTCAAATGCTTTCTTCTAACATTTTTGTAGTTTAAGCTTTAGGTTTGGATCATTGATCCATTTGAACTCACATTGGTGTTTAGTGTACAGTGAGGGCCTGACTTCAGTCTTTAACAGATCAATATCCAAGTACCATTTGTTGAAAAGACTTTTTTCCCCCATTAGAGAGACTTGGCACACTTGTTGAAAATCAATTGGCCGCTTATGTGAGGGTTATTTCTGGGCTCTTTGCTGATATTTTAAGGATGAACAGGAATTAAGTCATGGACAAAACAGCTCTCAGAGAGGAGAGATTGATTTGCACAACAGTAAGCTCTGACTTCCTTCTCTAGGTGTGAAGGAATATAGCATTGATGAGTCTCAGTCCCCCATCCATCTCATACATAATATATTAAGTTATTCTGGCATTGAAGTCTCTTGGGAGAGATTCTGAGTTATTTACTTTACTTTGGTGTCTCCAGCAGAGTAGGGTGGTACTTAATCCATTCTTCTTTGTCTTATTACCACCGTGTCAGATGCATACCTCTTTTTTCTGTCTAAGAACCAGCAGGTATCGGTACTCTGGAAAGCACATCTTCCGAATAAACCAGTTGGTTCTCAGAAACAGTGTACAACAGCATTGCAGGGAGAAAGAGCCTGATTCTCTTAGCATTGCCCACTTGGCCAACAACAGAAGGATTATGCTGCTGTGAAGAGTACAACTAGAAAAGTTTCTTCCAGGTAGTTACAGATTTAGGGTGATGGGAGAAGGGAGGGTTGTGTCATCAGTGGAAATTTAGCAAGCTGTTAACATCGGAAATTTCTGCAATTTAAGCCAATTATATTTACAATTCTATATTTTTTATCAAGTATCTCTTGCCCATTAATTTGTTTTGAACAACAATGATGAATGATATATCTAGTTAAGAAATGCGCTGTTTTCTGATATGAAAATAAACAATTTCAGCTCACTTAGTTAAAATACTTCAAATATCTAAGTATATGGCATTTTATTTGAATGTGTGTTAACCATGACTTAAAAAAAAATCTCCTACTTCCACACGATATCCTCTTAGCTTTATAATAAAGAAAGCAGCAGCTAATTGCTAGGTGATAGCCCTTTTCATTATTGCTGGCTTAGCTACTCAATGGCTCAGATGAAGCTTTGAAAGTATTGCTTATAGGTGTCTCCTCAGTTCTGTAAACAAGTCACTGTCATCCCCCTGTAGCTCCTGGAGATATGAATGTACAGGAAAGAGATGAAGAAGAGAAGGGAAGGGGGGAGGAGGGAAGGTAAGTGGGTGGGAGAGGAAGAGGGGAGAGGAGGGAAAAAGACAAAAAGATGAAGCTACTGTTTTACTCTGTGTGTGTGTGCGTGTGTGCGTGTGTGTGTGTGTGTGTGTGTGTGTGTGTGTGTGTGTGTGTGTGTGTGCATATGCATGTGTGTCCAAAATTTATGGTTCAACTGTTTCAAATTATACACTTAATTTCAACAAGAAGTCATTTATACTGTCACTGGTGGTCCCATTGTTATTTGAGAAATTAAAGGGCTGTGTACCCAGAAGATATTGCCTTGTTTTTATAATCTTTTTCGAAAATGTAAGACAACAGCAATTCATTTGTGTATATAATAAAACAAGAAACAGCTTTTGTCACTTGCTACGTGAAATTTCACAATGCGCTGATCCCACCAACTTACCATAGAAATTATTCTAGAATATTATGCTCCTTAGACACCGTACTGGGCTTGACAGCTGTCACAATTATGCTCTTTGTGTTTTTGTGCTTCTCTGTTACCTCTTCTCTATTTTCCCTTTAGATGAATGAATCATGTCCACTTGTCTTTATCTTTTATCTAAGACTTGAAAGGTTAACACCCTATTTTAGAGATAATCTTACATGATTATCTTAAGGCATTAAAATTCTTTTAACCTAATTATGCCAACAGTAACTACTGGCTTCCTCTGATGGATGTCAAGGAATTCAACACTGATGACATCCATCCTTGCTATTCCTCTTTCATATTTTACATTATATTAACCTCTAGTCTAAGATCTTTCTTTAAAAACAAAAGTTTCTGGGGATATGGAGATAGCTCGGTGAGTACAAGTACTTACTGAACAACTCTGAGGACTTGAGCTCAGGGCTCCAGCACCCACTTTAAAAGGTGTGCATGACCCTGTGTGCTTGTAACCCTGTAGAGGGAGGAGATAGGAAAATGGCTGGGACTTGATGGCCAGCCAGCTTAGTAAAAAAGGCATGCTCAAAGTTCAGTTAGAGACCCTGTCTCAAGGGCACAGGGCAAAGCATGATAGAACAGGGTACTTCACATCCTCCTCTGGCCTCTATATATGCACATATACTAGACAGCACGTATGACACATTTGTGCATGCAAGTGTACAAGCACACACACATACACACACAATTTTATTTTTATATTGACATTTAATAATTTGGGTTGCTACAATTACCCTCAGTTATAGTATTTTCTTCCAAGTACAGGAGAGTGATTTTCTGACCTATATTTTGTTTGTGCTTTATTTATCCTGTGAATTTAGACAATTTAAACGATTATAAGCACTTCTTCTTAATCACTACTCCCTTAATGAATATTATGGTTGTTGGACCCCAAAGTTTAGGGTCCTGAGTGGGCGCCCCAAGAACCCAGACTCCAGTCCAGTTGATGCAATAGCAAGAGGTTTTTATTACGGCTGTATACAGTCGGGCAAACTCTGCTCAAAGAGCAAGAGTCGCACCGTACCATAGTTCATAGGTGCTTTTAAAGGAAAAACCCACCAAAGTCACAAGATTATAATTCCCATACAATCACAGAGTGATCACAGAGTGGGTACAATGGGTACAGTTACGTCAACCTCAAGGGGGGTTTCAGGGGCGGGGAGTGGAGCCTACACACAGGTCACAGTGGCCCTTCCTGGAACATTTGCAAACTATCCCAGTCACAGTTAAGCACATCTCTTAACAGAAATCTCTTTACATTGTTGTATTGTTGCAGGGGTGGTCAGCTTGCCCTGGGAACTAGATTTTTAGTTTCTTATTTCCTGGTGCTTGAAGTTTCTCATTTCCTGAGGCTTGGGGGTGTAAGCCTGAAGGGTTAGGGTCTTTCAATGGTCATTCATCTCCTAGTTTTTCAGAGTATACTTATAGTGTACATTGTTGGAAAATGTACAAGTATCTTAAGTAGCAAGTTTTCTAAACACTGAAGTCCAGAAAATAACCTTACCTTATCTTTTGAAAATAATAGTCCTGTAGCTGGAGACAAAATATTTGAAGCTGCATATATTAACAATCTTCGAAGTTTCATGAAACACAAATTATAGTTACTGGCAGGTTACCTCCCTCCCACCCCCGTGTGTGTGTGTATGTGTGTGTGTGTGTGTGTGTGTGTGTGTGTGTGTGTGTATGTATGTATGTATGTATTGTTGTTGTTGTTGCTTCTCCTAGCTGAAGTCTGCAGGCATGCAGTTGCTAGTTTAGACTCAGATACCAAAATGGTGCTTCAGCACCTGCCACCGGGTCTCTGACAGGCAGAAGGTCCCTAAGGATGTTCGACTATATTCTCTGGCACCTGCTACGGCAGTTTGCATGAAAGGGGATTGAAGCTTGCTAATTAGCGAACCTGAGGAGGGGAGATTTTCCTGGATTATCCTGGTAGGCTCTTTATAATCACAAGGATCCTTAAAAATAGAAAAGGGTAAGAGTCAGCGGGACAGTGGGATACAAAGGTTCGTCACATCCCTGGCTTTGAAGATACAAAACAGGCCCATGAGGTAACCTCCCTTCTAGAAGTCATACTGAGAAGGGCAAGGAACAGGCTTTCCTTATAAACTACAGATGACAGCCCTGCCCACACCTTAATTTCACTGCTGAGAGAAGGCCTTCAGACTTCTGACCTGGGACATGAGATAATAGATTTGTGTTGTTTTCAACTGCTAAGTTCATTGTGATATTGACAGGAACCAATATGATGTCCAAGTAATTACATAAAAGCCAGAGAGAAAGGATCTGTCCAGTCAATGGAGACTTCTGCCAGAGATTAAAACCTTTCTCAGAAATGCCCCTGGCAGAATTCTATTTTGTTCTCATAGATAGACCACAATCAGGTCTTATAACTACTCTTAATTAAAAGAAAAATAGAGAGGACAATTATTTAGCTTTTTAGCTTCAGCATTAGGATAACCCATCAGAGAGTTAGAAATGGCTTGTGAGCTCCTTGGTTGGGTCAAATTACTTTTTTCTGCTAGGGACTCTGCAGACATCACCTCTACTTTCTCATTCTTCAGTTTCCCCCAAAAGGAATTACAAATATGTCACAGTTAAGTGTAAAATGGGTGTGTATGATGTTACAAGGCATAGATTAGAAAGTCTTCTCTAGAATGTATCTTAGATTCAACTTATCCATTTTATTTATTCAGAAGGTGGTAAATCTCATGTCTTTTTTTCAGGTAGTTCAAGTACTTAATAAATATTTGGTAAGAACTTAATACACTTCAAATATTCAAGTGATTTACTTAGATCTCCCTTTTTCCTTCTCTTGTGTTTGATCTTTCTTCTCACTTTGAAACTATTATTTTTAATTCTTCTCTCATATATTATATCCCAATTGCAGTTTCCCTTCCCTCCTCTCCTTCCAGCCTCTTGTTTCCCCAAGATCCACTTCTCCTCCATTTCTCTTAAAAAAAAAAAAAAAAAGAGTAGGCCTCCAAGGATTACAAACAGGGCATAACAAGTTACAATAAGATCAGACACAAACACAAGGCTGGACAAGGCAATTCAGTAGGAGAAAAGGGTCCCAAGAGCAGGCAAAAGAGTCAAAGACACCTCCACTCCAACTGTTAGGAGTCCCACAAGAACACCAAGCTACACAACCACAACATGTATGCAGAGGACCTAGTTCATACCCATACAGGTCTGATTGCCATATTTACTTCACTCTGATTGAGCCCCTATGAGCCCTGCTTAGTTGAGTCTGTGGGCCATGCTCTTGTATCCTTGACCTCTCTGGCTCCTAAAATCCTTCCTCCCCCTCTTAATGTTAGACCTTTATTGTCTCTATTATTTAATAAAAATGCTTCACAGCCTTTTTGATTTAGGGTCTCACTATAATAGTTTCACTTGTAGTCTTGAATTTGAGATTTTTCTGCCTCATACTGGGATTACAGGTTTGTACCACCATGCCTTGCTTTAATATCTCACACATTGAATGCCTTCCACATTCATCTTATATTTCAATGGCCTGCTTTTCCTGGAGTTGTGAACCGCGGGCCCCCCCCCC
>CABHPP010104670.1:0-17435 GCA_902168425.1 Peromyscus attwateri
TTTCTTTTGGCGGGTGGTGGTGGTGAGGGTGTCACAGAAGCCTTCTGTGTCTTTCATTCTCAGTCATGAGTCTGCAATCATCAATACCACTACAAAAGAAGCTTCCTTGACCCTAGCAGTTATATCAGCATGGATCAGGACTGTCACATGACCTCTGGTGGTAGCTCAGACTCCTTCGGCAGCTAGGATTATGGACATCAATGTGGTCTCCATTTGCAACATGGACCATTGATATCAACATGATTTCTGTCTGCAGTGCAGACCATGGACATCCATCTGACCTCTGGCAGCAACACAGACCCTGACCTGACTCTAAATTATACTAGAGCCCCATTAATGTATGTATGTTAAAGACACAAAAGTAAGCACATTAGCAAATAGAACAGAAGACACAGAAAGAATATGTGAGGCTATTTTTGACAATTTTTGACAAAAGTATCAAAAACACACATTGGTGAAAAGACAACCTCTTGAACAAATGATACTGGGAAAACTGGATATACACAGGTAACTGAATGAAACCATACACTTATCTCTTACCTTGTACAAAAATCAATTCAAAATGAATTAAAGACTTTACTGTGGGACCTGAACCTCTGAAACTACTTGAAGATAAAACACTTCAGGATCCATATATAGCTAAAGACTTTCTGCAAAGATTTTTCAGTAGCTCTGGAAACAATTCTAAGAACTGACAAATTGGATTGGATGAAATGTAGAAGTTTCAGCAGAATGAAAAGACAGTCCACAGAATGGGGAAAAATCTTTGGCAGATATACATATGGTAAGGGATTAATATCTAAAATCTTTAAAATTTCAAAAACTGAAACACTGTCAGAACAGAGTCCATGAATGGAACCGTGTGAGGTTTCTGAGATATTTTGAGAAAACTCCAAGTGAACTCCAAGACAAGAATCTTATAACCATTATTCCTCCATAACTTTTCTCAGAATGTGCTTCCATGCCTCTCACAGGTATAATAATATGGGTGGGTTTTACTTTAGATCATCCTACCCATTATTATTCAGAATGATGCTTCAACAAGCAAGGGTTATTTTCCATGACTATATACAGACTAAACTCAAGTGAACTTTGTTCATGACCTTGCTTAACCCTCAGAATACCCTCATAATATAAGTTGCCTGATTCTCTGAATAAAGTTGGCTATCTGCCTCATTTTTAGGCTCAACTCTTTCAGGTTCACACCACCAAATAGAGTGGTAACAAAACACCAAAAACCAAATCAACTAATCAACAAATGAGTGAGTAAATTGAACAGAAACTGGTAGCCAGAAGGTTTCTTCAGTACCGCCTGGCCATGCAGTCCCTCAGCCGATTATAAAATAATCACTCAGAGGCTTAATATTAATGACCAATTGCATGGCCTATGGAAGGCTTCTTGCTAACTAGCTCTTATAACTTAACCCATTTTTATTAATCAGTAAGTTGCCATGTGGCCATAGCTTACCAGTACTTTTACATCTTGCTTCTCCTGGTAGTGCTGGCATCTCCTTCCTCTCCTTTCTCCCCTCACTATCTCTCTTGGATTTTCCCACCTGGCTCCATCCTGCCCCACCACAGGCCACTTTGGAATCTACTAACTTACTACAAGAACTTCAGTCCATTAACAATACATGTACACTCAGTTTTTATTTTATTTATAATAAATATGAATACTTAATGGATAAAACAATAACTCTCCAGAGTGAAGTTACTGCTACTCAGATCCTTTATAAGAAAGAAAGATTATCATTAACTGATAAAATAAGGTCTATGGAATTATGTGTTTCAGAAGAACATAAAAGACTGCATGATTCCGTGAAATCTTTGGATCTCTTACAACAGAGGAGGTTCACTCACTGGAACAGACCCTAGATGCTCATCTGCAAGCCGTAGAAGAAACTCTCAGTAAAAATGACAAGGGACCTAATAAGCTGAAGGGCAAGGCCATACAAGTCATAATATCTCCAGATGGCTCTCATACAATGGCTTAGCCTGTCATCATTCGTGAGAGGCCAGCAGATGAGCCATATGTGGATGTATGTTGCAACCTATTCCTATGAGAGATTCAAAAACATTAAGGAAGTGGTGGTCACCTATGATACACACTCAACATATGTAAAACAGATGTTAAGATTCTACCACAACTAGAATCATACCAGATGATTGGAATCAGTTAATCTCAGCTGTTCTAGAGAGAGGAAGTGAGGATCCTAGAAAAACAGGGTAAGACCAGAGGCTTTGAGATCTCCCAAGATCAAATTCTTGGTGACAGATATTTTGCTGATAGAAATGTACAAGCCATTTATGATGAGCATACAATATCTCTATGCCATATAGCAGCTTTAAATGCTTGAGAAAAAAATTCTGGTACCAGAAAAACCAACTGAGCTATACACAAAAATTTTTCACGGTCCATAAGAACCTTTTACTGAATTTTTACAAAGGCAGTATCAGATAAAGAACTAAAACAAGTATTAACTAAGTCCTTTGTGTTTAAAAATGCTAATGCAGAATACAAAAGAATACTTACACCATTAAAGGTCAGGTCAGCACTTCTCGAAGAATGGATTCAATAAATAAATGCTGTTGTGTCTCTTAACTATGGTAAAGAGGCTTGAATAGGAAAGGCAGTTTCTAGAGATGGAAGGAGACCCCAAGGTACCAAATGTTTTAACTGTGGTAACCAGGTCATATGAGTAGAAACTGTACACAGGGTGCTCTTAGAAGCAATACTCCCTCTAGAAATAACCCAAACAGGTAACCTCAACCTTCTGGATTATGTAGAATATGTGGCAAAGGCCGACATTGGAACAATGAGTGCAGATCAACAATAGATATATGAGGCAACCCTTCCTTTACCAGTGGGAAATGCCTCAGGGGACCTCTTGCAGGCCCCCAAATTGAGTGTGACCCAAACATTTCCAGTCACGGTGGAGGAAATTCCTTTCCAGGACAATTAAATAACCCAGTGTCTAATGTAAAGAACAATACTGCACTGGATGACAGAACAGCTCTGATAGATGAATCAAAAGTTCCAAAGAACACAATAAAACAAATATTTTGGCAGTATTCCATAAATGAACAAAGTCCAAAGCTCAGACTTTGAATTAATGGCATTGTTCTAGAGGGCCTGGTAGACACAAGTGTACATGTGACTGTAATTACACCAAAATCATGGCATCCAAATTAGCCTCTTCAAGAGGTAGATGTCTAATTTCTAAAGACTGGAACCCTATCTCAGGTAAAACAGAGTTCGAGGTGGGTTGAATGCATAGGGCCAGAAGAACAGAGAGGAAGACTGAAGCCATATGCAGAAAAATTAGCAGTGAATCTTTGTGGCCAAGATCTGTTGTAGCAGTAAAATACCCAGATTACAATTCCTACACTCTCAGAAAGGGAATACAGACCAATGCATGTTTCTAGGAATAATATTATAACATACTATAAAAAACAACCACCAACCATTCAGGCTGTACACAAACAGAGCACAACTCCTGTTGAACTCTCAGAAGTACCAACAGCCTCACCTTTAAAATGGCTAAGTAATAAACCTGACTGGGTTGGACAATGGCCTTTGACAAAAGAGAAGCTACAAGCTTTAGAACAGCTGGTTCAAGAGCAGTTAAATACTGAACACATTGAACAGTCTACCAGCCCTTGGAATTCTCCTGTATTTGTTATTAAAAAAAAAAAAAGTCCAGTAATTGGAGAATACTGACAGATCTGAGAGCTATTGATAAAGTAATCCAGCCTATGGGCTCCCTACAGAATGGGATGCTCTTGCCCTCTCTACTAACCAAAGAGTGGCTTATAATAGTTATTGACTTAAAAGACTGTTTCTTTACCATAACTTTACAAGAAAATGATAGAGAAAATTTTGCCTTCACAGTATCTAATTATAACAATTCCAGGCAGTCAAGAGATATCAACAGGTCTTCCCACAGGGAATATTAAACAGCTCTACCCTGTGACAATATTTTGTGCAAAAACCATTGGAGATAATTCATGAGAAATTTGCACAATCCATAATTTATCATTATATGGATGATATCTTATTAGTTGATCCAAAGTTAGGTACCTTAGAAAGCATGTTCAAAGAAGTAAAGAAAGTTTGCCTTGTTGGGGACTACAAATTGTCCCTGAAAAAAATACAAAGAGGATATTCTATTAATTACTTAAGATATAAGACAGAGCTACAAAAATTAGATCCCAAAAGGTACAACTCAGGAGAGATCGATTGCAAACTCTTAGTGATTTTCAAAAATTGTTAGCAAGCATTTCCAACTTACAGGGTATAATTGGAATACCTAAAGATGGACTAAAATATTTGGCTAATACTCTAAAAGGGAACAAGGGCTTAAATAGTCCAAGAAAATTATCAGCCAAAGCTGAGAACTGGCTCTAGTAGAAAAGACAATATGAGAAGCGCATGTGGATCGTGTGAATCCAGAACTTATATACATTCTGATCAACCTCCCCTCCAGACACTCCCCCACAGGGATTTTGATGCAGAGGGAAGATATTATATTGAAATGGATATTTCCACCATGTAAACCAAGTAAGAAGTTAAAGACTTATGGAGAAAAGATCTGATTTGATTCAAAAAGGAAAATTAAGACTTCACCAGTTGACAGGAATGGGTCCAGCAGAAATTATACCTTTAACTAATAAGGACATTTCCTCACTGTGGAAAGAAAATGAATACTGGCAAAGAGCCTGCAGTGACTTTTTGGAAGAGATTAACAACCACTATCTCAAAAGCACGAGAATAGAATTCATAAAGAGAACTGAATGGGTCCTTCCTCATATTGTACGACAAAAGCCAATTTCTGGAGTCCTCACATTCTATACTGATGCAAATAAATCAGGGAACGCAGGATACAAATCAGGAGACTTAAGTAAAGTGGTTCAAAGTCCATACAACTGTGTATGAAAAGCAGAACTGTATGCCATTCTTATGGTACTAATGGTCTTCATCTTCACAGAACCCCTTAATATAGTCATTGACTCTCAATACACAGAGAGAGTTGTTTTAAATATTGAAACTGCTGAATTTATTTCTAATAATACAGTTAACTTCATTATTTATACAATCTCAGGAAATCATCAGAAATAGGGAACATCATATATATGTGTATATATATATGTACATACATATATATATGTATATATATACATATATGACACACATCAGATCCCATACAGGTCTTCCAGGACCTCTAGCACAAGGTAATGATGAGATTGATTAGTTACTAATAGGAAATGTGCTAGAAGCCTCAGAATTTCATAAGAAGCACCATATAAATAGCAAGGGTTTGATCCTCCATCACTTGGCAACAAGCCAAGGAAATTGTAAGAAAATGTCCTACTTGTTCCTTCTGTAACCAAACTCCATTACCCACAGGAAGCAATCCAAAGGGTATATAAAGAAATGAAATTTTGCAGATGGATATATTTCATTTTGCAGAATTTGGAAGATTAAAGTATGTACATCACACCATTCACACCTATTCAGGATTTCAATGGGCAACTCCTGTGAGTTCTGAAAAGACTGATTCTGTGATTGCACACCTATTAGAAGTTATGCAAATACCTATACAAATTAAGACTAACAATGCCCCATCATATGTCTTAAATAAAATGAGACAGTTTTTTTCTTATTACAATATAAAGCATGTTACAGGTATACCACACAATCCCACAGGCCAAGCAGTCATAGAAAGATCCAATAGAACTTTAAAGGATATGCTAAATAAACAGCAACAGGTAACAGTGACTTCTAGAAATAGATTATGTAATGCTTTATTAACCTTGAGTTTTCTCAATGCTGATGAGAAAGGAACAACAGCTGTGAAGAGACATTGGACAACAGAAAAACTTCTGAGCTAAACCAACCAATTTATTTCAAAGATGTGTTAATCTCAGAATGGAAACCAGGATACATTCTATGTTGGAGAAGGGGTTTTGAGTTTGTTTCTGCAGGAGAAGAAAAGCTATGGATAACAACAAAACTAATAAAAATTTGATTTGAACAGGAGAAACCCCTTGAAAAAGAGAAGTAAAAGCTCATCCGCTGATGTGATATCTCTACAAGTTGTAAGAAAAATTTAACAAACAAGGGTTGGGCCAGGGTTCTGTTTTTTTGTTGTTGTTGTTTTGTTTCAGGATAATAGGATTACCCATCTTCAAGAAATCATAGAGCCAGGCATATCTCTATGAGTTTGAGGACAGCCTGGTCTACAGAGCAAGATCTAGGACAGGCACTAAACCTACACAGAGAAACCCTGTCTGGAAAAACCAAAAAAAAAAAAAAAAATAGAAAAAAAGAAAAAAGAAAGGCCTTGGACACCCAGAAGTCTACAGCAGAAGGGAAGAACCTATTGGTACCAATATACTCTACAGGGTAATATCTCACTGCCTAACATCAATATATGTTTAACTCTAGAATAGTTGTGGTCCTGATTCAATTATAAATCAAGCTGTCTTTGGAGTTGGAATGTTGCACTCTCGTCCTCTAAACCCAAGTATGTAGCACGAATCTTAAAAGATCTTATTAATAAAAACAAATCCAGAGCCAGGTATTGGGGTGAATGCTGAAAGATCAGAGAAATAGAACAAGCCACAGCCAACCTCAACTTGCCAACTCCTCAGCCTCTCTGCAGCAAACTCCCTAGGCTCAAAGTCTAAACACCCCAGAATTACCTGCTTTCACATGTTCCCTGGTGCAGAAAGCTGGCTTTTTGGCTTCTTTCCTCTCCTGGTGGGCTTTGTCTTTTTTTGGGCCCCCTCCTCAGGATGCTGACACACTGTCATCTGAATCATCATTGTCAGCAGATTTGGTGAGTCAATTAAAATTTCTTAAAGGGAGGAATTAGTTAAAAGAAAGGTTTTTTTTTCTCATATTAAAAATGGGAAACATTTTTACAATGGAGAGTGTATGGTCTCCATTTGATAATATGATTGACGTTCTGAAAATGGAACAATTAAATGAGAGGATAATTAATATAGATGGGATTTACATAGTCAATTATAAATATTATTTGTTTGATCTTTTTTGTTTTATCATTTAAAAAGTTGGTTAATGTTAGTGCCAAGATAAAAAATTTAGAAAAACTTGTTAAAACAGATCATAGAGAAATTCAGACCCAGACAGAGAAATTTAATGGTGAACCAATCTCAGCTTTGCATTATATGGTTACAGAGAAACAGCCTAAGGCTTTTAGACAGTCAACCTTAATCTATCCAGTAACCATACAGGAACTGCCAGAGGATTAAGGCTGTGTATGAGCTGATTGGACTCTTGTGCAAATGTTAGATTTGAGGAAATTCAAAGAAGCTATAGTGTCATATAGTATGCATTCTCCATTCATCAAGCAAATATTAAACTCGTGGTCAACTTGTAAAAGAATTATCCCTCAAGACTGAAAAGATTTGGTTACAGTGGTCTTAGAGGCTCGTCCCCAGTTACAATGGAGGACCTGGTAGAAAGATGAGGCTAAGACCATTGAACAACGTAGGACTAGAGGTATGGAAATTTCCCAAGACCAACTTCTTGGAGAAGGCAATTATGCTGATATACAAAGACAATCTTTATATGATGACCACACCCTAAGTTTATGCTGAATGACAACCTTGAATGCTTGGGATGGAATTGAAGAAGTAGGAAAGAAAATTGAGTCATTTACAAAAGTTATACAGGGCCCAAAAGAAACCTTCATGGATTTCTTACAAAGGCTGTCTTCAGCAGTAAATAGAATGATGCCAAATTCAGAAGCTAGACAGATAATAATTGAACCTCTGGCTTTTGAAAATGCTAATGCACAATACAAGAGAATAATTAGGCCATTAAAGGCAAGATCAGTACCCTTAGAGGAATGGTTCCAAGATACAATTAATATTGAATCTCATGACCATGATGATACTTGGATAGGAGAGGTGATTTCGAAAGGTTTGAAGAAAAATAGTAATGTCAGGTGTTTCAATTGTGGTAAACAAGGTCACCTAAAAAGAGACTGTAAACAGGGTGTTCCTAGAAACAATGGTTTTTTAAGGAACCACAGCAACAGAATGCCCCTACCTTCTGTATTATGCAGAAGGTATGGTAAAGGCAAACATTGGCCTAACAAATGTAGATCAACAAGGGACAGACAAGGTAATCCTTTGCCTCTGTCCTTGAGAAACTCCCAGAGGGGCCTCATGTAGGCCCCCACAGCAAATTCAGTTCAGACCTTTCCTGCCATCATAGAAGAAACCCCTTCTCAGAGCAACTAAATAACCAAATGCCTATTAGAATAAACCAGGCTGCTCAAGGTGATAGAACAGCTGTAGCAGAAAGAACAGAAAATTCAGGAAAAACTATAAAGCAAATTTTTTGGCAAACTTCTATAAATGAACAAAGACCAAAATTAAAAATATGAATAAGTGACTTTTTCTTGGAAGGTTTAGTAGCAAATTAGGAGAGATCAATTACGGACTCTTAATGACTTTCAAAGATTATTTGAAAACATTTCCAATCTATGAACTGTTGTTGGGATAAAAAATGATGAACTGAGTAATTTGCTCAAAGCCTTAGAGGGTGAAAAGGACTTAACTAGTCCAAGAGAATTATCAGCTGAAGCTGAGAGAGAATTGGCTTTGGTGGAAAAGAAAGAACAGGATACACATGTGGATCATGTGGATCCAAAGATTGATTGTATTTTGGTTATTTTACCCTCTAAGCATTCTCCTACAGGAATTTTAATGCAGAGGGAAGAAATTATATTGGAATAGATATTTCTATCAAATAAACAGAGTGAAAAATTAGAAACCTATGTGGAAAACATAGGTTTTCTCTGAGTTAATTTTAAAAGGAAAATTGTGATTTCATCAATTAGCAGGACAGATCCAGCAGAAACTGTAGTATCTTTAACTAATAATAAAATTGACAAATTATAGACAGAAAGTGAATGCTGGCAAAGAACTTGCAGTAATTTTTTTTTGGGGGGGGAGATTAACAACAAATATCCCAAAAGATACCACTAAGATGACAAACCCCACCTAAAGATCAGTTTTGGACTGCAACTGCTCAGGACAATTTTGGGATAGCTAGCTGAGATGATCCAGCCTCACAGACTACTTGAACAAGGACTTGAGACAAGCCTTGCATTTTCACATTATGCAGAGACTGGACAACAAATGATACAGCTACCTCTCCCAGGACTTGACAATTAACCCAAAATTTTTATTTTCAGGATCACCTAAAGATGCCATTGCCCCCAGACAGCAGGAAGTAGTTTTAAGAAAACAATGTCCACATTCCCAAGTGGTAGGGTGGGTGGTTTTTTTGGTCTTTCAATGGATTATGGATAGTTGTCATTGTTTAGGATAGTTGGTTACACTTGTTAATTGATAATGGTCAGGAAAAACATCTAAACAAGGAGATCAGATTCAGGGTTCTGGTTTGAAAAAAAAAAGAAAGAAAAGAAAAAAGAGGATATAGATAAGAAGTAGATTATTGAATCTACTCTGAAAAGAAAAAGGGGAGAATATGGATATGATAAGATAAAGAGGTAGATTATTCAATCTACTTTTAAAAAGCAACTACTAGTTTTAAATATTTTACATAGAATTGGATTTTTTCATATTGTATACAAATTATGTATATTGATACAAATTTGAGATTGATTTTGTTAGAAAATTCTGTACATTTATTTCTAATCTTGTTCAAGGTATTGTACTTATTTACAGGTCATTTAACAGTGTAATGCAAATTGCTAGTCCTTGCAAGTTATTATTACCAACTAATTAGGATATAAGAAATGTAAGTTAATAGTCATTACAACCAAACTTGTAGTCATATTAGATACGTTTTCAAGGTGAAATAAAAATATATTTTAGATAGACAGGTCATCTGCAAACACTTCAGAGATCTACAGAATACAGCATTTAAGATGTTTTAATAACATAGTTTCTTTTTTTATGACAATGAGACATGTCTGCTCCTGGCAGCATCAATCTACTTCAGAGATGATGATGGGCATTGAAGAAACTCCATATGGAGTTTACTTTCTTTATGGCAAAAGTAAGCCACTAGGCAAGAAAGGGCCCTTACATGGACTGCTGACAGTATGCTGTCCAAAATGAACAAGCAGGGCATAAAAGAATGGACTACTGCACCTTGCCATGACAAAGTAGGACAGACTTTCAGAAAATCCTGCTTCATAGAACAGTCTGTCTGATATACTGGGCCTGTAGGCTGAAGTTGGATGCCCCAACATTGCAGAGAAATCTAGGGTGACTGTCCAGGCAGCCAACTGTTTCTGTCAATTCTCACATTTTTTAGAAGTCATTTGTTTGCACTTCCTGCTTACTTAGGTAATATTATTTCCCTCTTGGGTTTCTGAGGGAATTAAAGATTAGATAGTTATAGTTATAGTTTTCCTTGTTAACAAATTCAGAAAATAAACGCACTAAAGATGTGTAAAGTATGTAAGTTTGAGAGACATCAAAAGATAGTTTTCAGTTTGTAATACAATTTAGGATAGAACATGAATTAGGTGCAACATTTTGGACTCGACAAAACAGGATAAATAATGGAGTATTTTCTCTGAATTTGTCAAATGTTAATGGATTGGACATTATTAATATAATTCTTTACTTTATATATTGTATATAGTTATTGTACTTATTGTATATAGTTTTTCTTATATTAGTCATAACCTTCTTTTGTTATTTTAAACAAAAAAAAAGGAAATGTGGTGATATATTGGGAACCTCAATAGAGCTTGCCTGGGGAATCAGAGGACAGAACTAGCCACTAAATCAGACATAGAGGTCAGGCACTGGTGGCACACACCTTTAATCCTATCACTCAGGAGGCAGAGATCATGGATCTCTGTGAGTTCAAGGCCACACTGGGCTACATGAGAGAAACAGAACTAGGCAGTGGTGACACACACTTTTAATCCCAGGAAGTAATATGGTAGGACACAGAAAGGTATGTAAGGCATGAGGAAACAGGAGCTCAGTTTCTTGAGGCTGAGGATTTCATAGAGGTAAGCTAGTGGCTGACTGTTCTGCTTCTCTGATCTTTCAGCTTTCACCCCAGTATCTGGCTCTGCATTTTCTATTAATAAGACCATATTGCAATTCATGTTACATAGTATAATGTCTTTGAAATTCATCTATGTTAAAGATATTTCCTTGCATACACATAGCATTTTGTTTATCTCCTCATCCATTAATAAACACTTGGAATGAGTTCCACCCATTTCAAAGTTGTTGTTCAATTCACAGGCAACGGGAATACTACTGGAGGATCTGATTCATGAATAGCCTCTCCAGTGAGGCTGTCCAGATTTTTGACAATGCTCAAGGTTGTTGCAATGGGCTACAATCAGTACCTGTTCTCCTTAATTGTGTAAACCTTTTCTTCCTCCAAGTATGGCAGAGCTCTGGCCTGAATATCACTAAGAAGGCTAGACTTATGATTCTCATGAATCCATGTTGAGATAATATTGTTGTATACTGTGAAGATGTGTCTCTGTCAGTCCTTACGTGCCTGCATCACCTCCTGATTGGTTTAATAAAGAATCGAAGCCGGGCTTTGGTGACACACGCCTTTAATCCCAGCACTCGGGAGGCAGAGGCAGGCGGATCTCTGTGAGTTTGAGGCCAGCCTGGGCTACCAAGTGAGCTCCAGGAAAGGCGCAAAGCTACACAGAGAAACCCTGTCTCGAAAAACCAAAAAAAAAAAAAAAAAAGAAGAAGAATCGAATGGCCAATAGTCAGGAAGGAGAGGATAAGTAGGACTTCGGGGAAGTGATAGAAACTCTTGGAAAGAATCTCAGGTGGGAGAGTTGCCAGTCACTCATAGAGGAAGTCATGTGTATGGTACTGAGGAGAGGTAACAAGCCATGTGGCAGAATGTAGATTAATATAAATTGGTTAATTTTAGTTTTAAGAGTTACCTGGGAACAAGCCTAAGCTAAGGCCAAGTTTTCATAATTAATAAAAAGTCGCTGTGTTGTTATTTGAGAGCTAGTGATTTAAAGAAATACCCACTACATTTGGCACCCATTATGAGGCATGTATATTCAAGTATAAGGCATGAGAAAGCTCAGAAAAGTCCTAGAGATGGAGCCTGAAGTGGCTTCCTAGCAACTACATTCTCTCTGCAGTCCTGGTGCTGGCAGCTTACAAAGGTGAGGCTCTTTTAAGAGGCCATGTTGTGCAGCCAAGCTGTGAGTAGGGGCTATGAGAAGCTGGCATATCACTTGTTGGGAGACTAGGTAGACAGGCCTGCCACAGTGTGGGCCCAGCCACTCTCCAGAGCAAGGGCAGGTAGGCATAGCTTTTGGCTGTTGCCTGTCAGCATGAGGTTTGGCTTTAGTGGAAGGGCAAGCAACCCAGAATCAGTGGGGTATCCTGTTGGAACAACCCAAAGGGGGGTATAGCCAGCCACCAGCAGCATGTGCTAGGCAGAGTCATTGAAGGAGCCTACAGATGCACAGAACAGCCAAAGAAACATTTTTCCAGAGCCACCTTGCACAGATGCCACAGTCTCTCTGGCAGTCTTGTGAGTGTTCTCTGTGGGCAACTGCCCAATCCTGTTGGGTTGATGGAGACAGGTGGTCTGGCCCTTTAAGGCCTTGGATCATGCAGTCAGAGAATGGCATCAGGCAAGCAGAAAGCCAGATCCAGATCCAGAAAACCTCTGAACAGGTACAGAATGATTGAAAATGTGCTTAATTGCTCAATAAAGTAAAGAAAATGAGTATAGACAGTAAGAGGAAAAAATAGTTTGAAAATAATAAATTGAAGTTTTTAAAGAGAGAGTGAAGTAATATAAAAAGAATAAGCCATGTAAGGATGGAAAATAACATAATGGGGCATTTGAACCCTATATACTGCTTTATTTACTTTAAAATTTTTAAATGCTATTGAACAAAAACAACAGCTACTGAGAGACATTGGGTTGTGGGAAAAACTGCTGAATTAAGCCATACTATATATATTTTTTTAATTAATTAATTTATTTTTTAAATTACACTCATGATATTCATTAATTACACTCATGATATTAATCACATTTGTGGTATTCATAGATTACATTAGCAGTATTCATTCAATTATATATATATATATATATATATATATATATATAATTTTAAATGCTGAATGTCATTTATTGAAGGGGGGAGGAGATCTTAAATACAGGCTTACAGCACAATGGGAGGACCCTGGAGGGCAGAAGTTCCCTACTGATGTTTTACAATCTTGCTTCTAATCTGTTAATGCCCATTATTCAGGATACACAGACAAGGAACTTCTCTTAAGCATTCAGGAGGGTGGAACCTGGCAGGGAATTAGCATAGGGAGGATATCAAGGTCAAGGTGCACAAGCAAGGCAGCAATTACCCAAAATGGGGGCCAGGACCCTACAGGTCCCCCTTTTATTAAAAAATGAGCTTCTGACTTGGGTTGTGTGGGACATCAGCAGGTCACCTTACCCGTCATGGAGATGCCTGCCCAGGCCACACAGGTGCTCTGTCTTAGGTTGGTGAGTGCCCCCCAGGCATTACCTGTCTCTGAATACTCATTTTCATACAGGCTCAATCATGTGTGAGCTGCATAGTTAATTGCTGCCAAAGATCTCAAAGTGGCACTGGGCTTGCAATCTGTGTGTTCAATACAGAAAAGACCAACAGAGGTCCTATCTCACCCATAGCCAGTAGGCTAAAGGCAACTGAATCATTCCCTTCCTTAATGAGCCATACTGTACGTTGGTGTCCTTGTAAGATCATACTATATATTTTAAGGATGTCTTAACTTCAGAATAATAGTCAGGAAAAGTGCTGTGTTGGGGAGAGGTTATGCCTTTGTTTCCACAGGAAACAAAAAGCTATGTATTCTTTCAAAATTAATAAAGATCAGATTTGACTAGAAGAGATCACCTGAAAATCTTGGCTGCAGACATCAAAAAAGAATCTACCTCCAAACAAAAACAAAAACAAACAAACAAACAAAAAACCTAAATGACAGGTAACATATATGCTGATCTCTCTACATGGGAACAGCTCTGCGACTGGATAAGACAAGATTAATCTTGTTGGCTACAGAGTCCTCATAACAATTTGTTTATGCAGTACAAATGAACTTATAAAGTTTACAGCTGCCTTTTACCTGCTCAAACATGGAGCAGAGAATCATCTTCAGCTGATTTGTGTGCATCACACATTCCATACTTTAAAAGTTTGTGTGTTTTCAGAAAAAAAATGACAAGATATCAAAGAAGACAAGACAAGTACCCCAGGTGAACCAGTCTCACAGAATGCCTCAATTGTTTCCTCAAAAATCTGCGTCCAGAACAACATCCAAGTGTCTAGCTAAGATGGTCCACCACACAGACTGCTTCAGTCAGGACTTCAGTTAAGCTCTGTACTTTCCCATCACACAGAGACTAGACAACAAATGATACAGCTAACTCTCATGGACTTGGTCATTATTCCAAATTTCTCAGGGTCCCTTAAAGACAAAAGGAAGCAGTTTTAAGATCACAATGCCCACATTCACAAGAGATGGGATGGATGGTTTTTGGTCATTTTGTAGGTAATAGATGTTTGTCATTGTTTAAGGGGATTAGTTGCAAGTTGTTGTTGGTCATGGTCAGGGAGAAAATTAAGCAAAAGAGGCTAGTTTCTGGGATTTCTTTCTGAAAAGAAAAACAAGGGGGTTATAAGAATGATATGATAAAATGGTGGATTATTGGATCTTCTTTTAAATTAAAAAGCAACTACTAGTCTCAAATATTTTATATTGGTATGGATTTTTGTATATTGATACAATTTTAAGGTTATTTTTTATTATAACATACTATATGTGTGTGTGTGTGTGTGTGTGTTTCTACTCTTGTTTAAGGTATTGTATCTATGCAGCATATTTCAAAATGTAATGTAAAGTTACAGTCTATTACAAACTATTTAGGATAATTAAGAAATGCAGGTTAGTAGTTAGTCATCTATAGAAATCAAACTTGTAGTCATATTAGATATGTTTTCAAGATTAAAAAGGTATATTTTAGGTAGATAGGTAGTCTTCAAACACTTCAGAGATGTAAAGAATATATCATCTAATACGTTTTACTAACAAGGTTTTTCATGACAGTAAGATACAAATCTGCTTCTGGTAGCACCAATCTAATTCACTGAAGATGATGGGCATCAAAAAACCTCTCTATCAGAGTTTGCTTTCAATGTGGCAAAGCTATCCACTGGGCAAGAAACTGCCCTTGCCTTTACTGCTGACAGAATGTTGTCCAAACTAGACAACCAGGACACAAAGGAAGTGGACTGCTGAACTTTGCCAAGACAAAATAGGACAGTCCTTCAATATCCCTGCTACACAAAAAAGTCTGTCAGATATCTTAGGCCTTTAGTCAGAAGGTGGATGCTTCAATGTTGCAGAGGAAACTTGGGTGACTGTCCAGGCAGCCAGCTGTCTCTGTTGTTTCTATAATTTTGGAAGTTGCGTACTCTGCATTTCCTAATTACTCAGGTAATATTTTATCCTTCTCAGGTCTCTGATAGGGTTGAAGACTAGATAGTTATAGTTTTACAGTTTTTCTTATTACCAAATTCAAAAAAGAAACTCACAAAAGATATGTAAAGCTTATAAAGGTTGAGAGACATAAAAGCTTAAGTTGTTTATCTAAGAAAACATTTTAAGGACTAAAAAGATATTTATTTTGGTAATACAAGTTATGATAGAAATTAATTTAGGTACAAAACTTTGGACTTACCAAGATAGGATAGATAATAGAATACTTGCTCCAAAGTTATCAAATACAAATGGACTGGATATTGTGAATGTAATACTTATCTCATAATTGTTCTTATTGTATATAATTTATTGATGTTAGAGAAAGAGCCTTTTTTGGACTAAAAGAAGGATATGTTGGGAAAATCTTTTTGTACACTGTGTGAAGATGTATCTCTGTCCTTCCTCATCTGCTTAATACACTTTCTGATTGGTTTAATAAAGAGTTGAACAGCCAATAGCTAAGGATAAGAGGATAGGTGGGACTTCCATGGAGAGATAAGAAGTCTGGGAAAGAGTCTGAGGTGAAGGATATTCTCCATCCAGAAACAGAGGAAGCTGGGCATATGGTATTGCTGAGAGGTAATGAGCCATATGGCAGAATATAGATTAATATAAATGGGTTAATATAAGTTCTAAGAGCTAATTGGGAACAAACCTAAGCTAAGGCCAAGCTGTCATAATTAATAAAAAGTCTCCATGCCATTATTTGGGAGCTGGCAATCCAAAGAAAGACCAGTTACAGATCCAGCTGCCTCTGGTGTCTTTATCTGGTCAGTATGGGGTTACAAGTGCACATCATCATTCCTGGCTTTTCTACTTGGGTTCTGGGGATTGAACTTATGTCCTTGTGAATGTGAAGTAAGCACTTTATGTCCTGAGCCCTCTCCCTATCTGCCTGAATTTTCTTTTTGTGATAAAGTTTCATTTCATAGGCCAGGATGGCCTGGAACTCCTTGTGTAACCTTAGCTAGCCTTGACCTAATGTTAATTCTCCTGCTCCAGCCACCCAAGTGCTTGGATAGCAGGCTTGAGCCATCATGTGTATGTAACCTTACAATTTTATGTATATATTTAGTGATTTTATATATATATATATATATATATATATATATATATATATATCTTTTTTAGTACTTTTTGTGGAATTTCTATTTCATTTTTTTCAAGGGGTGTAGAATTTTCCCTTTTGATTTTTTTCAAATGTTGTTAAGAAAAATATGAATTTTGTTTGATGAAATATTTTTTAAAGCTCTTTCATTCTGTATTATTTCTTGTTGATTTTTTTTTGTTTAAATGATGTGCCCATTGACGATAGTGTAGTATTGGTCTCCAATTGTTTTATATTTGAATCTATGATTGGTATAATAAAGAGCTGAATGGCTAATAGCTATGCAAGAGAAAGTATAGATGGGGCTGGCCAGCAGAGAGAATAAATGGGAGAAATCTAGATTCCAGTGAGAAGCAAGAAAAGAAGAACAAGAGGAGGACACCAATGGCCACCACCACCCCCAGCCACACAGCCAGCCATGGAGTAAGAAGGAAAGAAAGACATATAAAATAAAGATAGGTTAAAAAGCCCAGAGGCAAAACATAGTTAAAGCGAAAACTGCCTGCCACAGTGCAGGGCACCAGCATTTCAGAACTGTGGGTTGAAAGGAGTTCCTGGTCAAATTTACCTCTGACTGGACTTGCAAAGTTTAGACTTGGCTTTCATGACCAGAGAAGCAGGCAGAGCCAGCCACCAAAGCTGTTGAGGAAGTCCTAGTCATGACACTTAGCAGTTTAAAGGCTCACTTGGTCAGAAAAGGATAGAGATGTGGAGTAAGACAGATCTAGATAGAAAAACAAAAAAA
>CABHPP010104672.1:6684-18560 GCA_902168425.1 Peromyscus attwateri
GTGTGTGTGTGTGTGTGTGTGTGTGTGTGTGTGTGTGTGTGTGTGTGTAGGGGGAGGTATGAGTATGAATGTGTGTATCCAGTGTGAGAAATATATAGGGATTTACTTTTAGTGTGAGCACATCTCTAGGCCTCCACTTCCCCTTTTGTAAAAGATGGAAATTATACTTGAGGGTCTTCCCAGACTCTGATTTCGGCATATATGATTTTCCTAGATGCTGCTCCAAGTGAACTGCTAGAATATTTTAAAACAAGCACAGTGTGGGCCTCTACTAACCAGCCCTGAGGATTAAAAGCACCTCAGCAGTTACTCCATATGAAAACACTGGGATTTAAAGCCAACACTCTGGCAAGGAGAGTTTTGTAACTATGTGATTAGAGGTTGAAGGAAAGAAACTTGCCCCCTGCAAACACAAAACTGCTCTCTGCCAGAGAAAAATAGTGATTTTTAGACTGCTACCACTCCCATGATCCCCTCTTTTAAAGCAAGTCTTGAGTGTTGGGACCAGGTCAGGACATTTAAAGGACTCATTCCTTGTTTAGCTTTCTTTTCTCCTCTATATCTCACATCTCACACTGGAGTTTCCAATGAGAGTTAATACTGTTGCAAGCCGGTGGCATCCAAAGACTCTACTGAGAATAAATTTCCAAATCTTTTACAACCTTAGGGAATGGTGTGTAATTGTTGTTATAAAATGAGGCACAGCAATAACCTTGGGGATTTGAAATAACTACAGGAAATTGAAGAGTAAATTCCTCTTAATAAAACACTGTACAGCAAGATACCGAGGAACAAGAAATTAACCCACGAAGTAGTAGTTGTTTAGTGGGGAGGAGCGATCTCCAGCTGTAAGAACTCAACAGGGTAGGCTTTAGATACTTTATCCAATAGGTCCCTGGGCTTTTCCAACAGTGGTAACAGCATATTCTGAGGGAAGAATTTGGAGAACCATATTACTCCTCCTGCTTAAGGAGAAAATTAAGCATGTTGAGGTGTGGGTTTGGGGGTGGTGACTCTGAGAAGCAGAATTGAGCCCCGAGTTTCCTTTCTAGCTTGATCTTTGATGTTGAAAGATCAGATTATATCCTGAAGCTGGGATTCCTCAGTCTAACTCAGAAGCTTGGTGATCTTTACTCCTCTTGGCATGCAGGGAAGTATCATGCTTATGTAAGGAGTCTCCAAGAGAGAAATTATGTGAAACTTCAGCAGAGAGACATTTCATTAATACAAATTATATCTATATGATAGCCCTGCTATTTCAAGTACTTTGTGTATGTCTCCTTTGTCCTTAATTTCTTTCATTAAAAGTTGAGACTAGATAATGTGTCTAAAGAAAAGTAAGTGAAAATAGCATGTAAGCAGCATACCCTTTCCTGGAAAGAACACCGTTGCAAAGGTCTCTAAGATGCATTTGCCATAAATGTTCATATATCATTTCTAAAAGCCTCCCAGAATGAGCAGCCATAACCCGGCTCTCCAGGGACTGACACACTACACTCCTCTCTATATTCCAGTAGCTCCATCCAGACCATCCACAACACTTAGGTCTCCAGCACAGGCTTTGCTAGATACTTTAGGTGCTTCTCCTTGTGCAAATGCCATTCTTTTCTGAGCCCCAGGTTTCCTTCCCTCCCATTTTGACTCCTAAGTTTCCCCCTGCCCTGTACTATCAGAGCCAACAACGGTTCTTGAGTCTGTTCTACATGGCTGAGTTCCAGTTCTGCTGTGCACCAGCAAATCATTGAACTAACCCCCTTTAACTTTTACACTGAAATTATATATTGCTAGAGATATTAAAACACGTGTGATAGAGACTTTGGTATGTGGTAAGATCAATTCATTTGTGACATTCTTTGTGTTGCTGGATTCCTATTTGGACTTTGATCTGGTTTTTGAAGCATTCCCTAAAACTTCTCCATTTCTCTACACTTCCTTTTTCTTAATTTTTCAAAGAGCTGTTAACTCAGACTAAAGTTCCTTCGGCTTTCTAGAACACTGTCTTTTCATCTGTAAAATGGGTACGATGGTTTTGAGGTGACTTTTCTTTCCTGAATTCCTGTTGTACTCAGTAGTATCATTCAACATCCCAAAAGCCCATCCTAATATCATGCCATCCCTTCTGTACACATCCAACAAGCTCATCACCCACCCTGTGGTGTATGTTGTTTAAACTAAATAGACTAGCTTTATTTTTCATCTCATATTTCAGTGTTCATCACATGAAAGTCTCCCTAAGCTTCCTCCTTCCATGGCTTCCCTTTTCTAAACAATTGTAATCCCATCACTTGGGAAGAGGAAACAGGGAGATCAGGAGTTCAAGGCAACCCCGGCTACAGGGGATTGAACCAGTCTAAAAGACAAACAGAGCTGGGTGGTGGTGGTGCATGTCTTTAATCCCAGCACTAGGGAGGTAGAGACAGGAATATAAGGTGGGTGGAGACAGGATCTGTGGCCCCCTATTCGGTCTGAGGATTCATAGAGGTAAGAAGTTTCTAGTGGCTGCTGCTCTGCTTCTCTGATCTTTCAGCTTTCACCTTAATATCTCACTCCAGGTTTTTATTATTAAGACTAATTAGGATCACGCTTCACAATACTCGTTAGCCTGCTTAGTGGGGCTATAGCAAAATGCCTTGCACCAAATAAATTTGTAAAATAAGACCAACCATATAAACAAAGAGACAAATATACAATGTTGAAAGTTCCTGAAAATGGGCAAACCCAAAATCAAGGCAGGAGACCCAGTACCTAGAAAGGAGATGTTATTTGTACCAGTGCCATTGATGAATCTTTCTTACCTGCCAGAAGAAACTAAGAGGCTCCCCTCTAGCCTTTTTCATAAGGAGTTGGTCTCTTGGCCTACAAACCTTGACCCACCTCTTAATGCTACCAGTTGAAGAAAGGCTTCATGACATGATGTGGGGAAGGAGTGTGAGTACTGAGACCATACAACCTTTTCCCATGGTCAGACAGCTCATCTAAGGAGACACTATGTGTTACCACCTTTGTTTCCATTTTTTTTTTAATTCAAAGGTTTTTTTTTTCATTTTACATACCAACCACAGTTTCCCCTCTCTTTCCTCCTCCTGGTAACCCCTCCTTCTCCCCACCTAGCCCCTGTCCACTCCTTAGAGAGGGTAAAACCTCCCATGGGGAGTCAACAAAGTCTGGCATATCAAGTTGAGGCAGGACCAAGTCCCTCTCCTCTGTATCAAGGCTGATCAAGGTATCCCCCCACAGGGAATGGGCTCCAAAAAGACAGTTCATGCACTGGGGATAAATCCTGGTCCCACTGTCAGTGACCCCACAAACTGTCTAAGTCACACTACTGTCACCCACATTCAGAGGGCCTAGTTCAGTCCCGTACAGGTTCCCCAGCTGTCAGTCCAGAGTCAGTGAAGTCCCACTAGCTAGCGTCAGCTGTCTCTGTGGGTTTCCCCATCATGATCGTGACCCCTTTGCTCATACAGTCCCTCCTCCCTCTCTTTGACTGACTCCGGGAGCTCTGCCCAGTGCTTAGCTGTGGATCTCTGCATCTGCTTCCATCAGTTACTGGATGAGGGTTCTATGATGACAATTAGGGTAGTCACCAATCTGATTACAGGAGAAGGCCAGTTCAGGCACCCTCTCTACTATGGTCAAGTTGAGGGAGGGACAAAGAGCGAGAGCAAGGAAAGAGATATCTTGATGGAGGAAACCATTATGGGGTTAGGGAGAAACCTGGTGCTAGGAAAATTCCCAGGAATCCACAAGGATGACCCCAGCTAAGACTCCAAGCAATAGTGGAGAGGGTGTCTGAATTGTTTTCATTTTTTTATCTGAATTCTACATATGTCACAGTGAAGCACAGATCTCATTAAGGTTTTGACACTGTCACCTTATACATGCTACCTCATTTTGAGATTCCTACAGACAAAAATCCTGAGATTAAAAAAATGGAATTTTATCTTCCCATTTCTATATTTGTGTAGTTCATGTCCTGAACTCAACAAGAAAGATTTCAATTTCATTTACATTGAATTTCATTTTATTCAATTCGGATCTCCTTTTTATTTACTGAATATTTTGTAAAAACTGTTTTTTCCATGTGTTAGCTGTCCCATCCACATCATTTATCCACAACGTGAAGGAGTTACCCCTTCCACATTCACCCAAGGCTTCTGAGAAAATATTTTTCACAAAATGCGAACCCGAGACATGGGTCATACACCAGACACTTTCTCTATGTTTCTCTGTTGAGCAATCCTCTATCTGTTTTCACACATTGCCATAATTTCTCTACTACAGACCCGACTATGACAAGAGGAAACTTGCTATGAATCCCATCCACCTCATCCACATGTTCTCCTGGGGGCAGTAAACCACAGTTTAGAACTTTAGAACTTGAGTCAGATAGACTTGCATCATTATTATTATTATTATTATTATTATTATTATTATTATTCAGCATCCACTGTTCACTAATTGAATGACCCTAGGCAGTGTAGTTGGTATCACTGTGACGTCTTTGACATCACTACGACAGGATACATGGCAGAAATAACTTCAGGGAGTAAAGACTTCTTTTGGTTCACAGTTTCCTAGGATTTAGTCCATCATGGTGGGGAGGCAGTGTGGCGCTCATGGCTGTGGTGATGTGTCACAAAGTATGCCTGCATCACAGCAGCTCAAGAAGCAGGCAGAACATGAACAGAACCTGTAGTGGGTAGCCGTTCCAGCTTTGACCAGGAAGTTCCAACCCCCACTGAGGCTTCGGTAACTGTCTCGTCACACCTATAAGGTGGAGCCCAGAGAGGAGCCCTGAAGACCCCAGATCCAGGTGCGCTGGCTTTCTTGGTTCCTGGATCCTGGATGCTGGAGGTAGACTGAGCAGACTTCTCCAGAGAACACCACAGTACTGCACTTCACCTTTCCCAGACCCTGTTACCTATCCCTTCACTTGTAAGTCACCCCACAAAATAAACCTCCCTTTTAACTATGTGGAGTTGCCTTAATATTTAAACCAATAAAAACCAAGGTCCAGGTGTAACCTGCAGAGGCCTGCCTGGGTGAGCAACTTCCGCCATCAAAGGCCACGTCCTGAAGACGCCACATTGCCCCCAGAGAGCACTACCAACTAGGGAACAAGCATTCAAAACAGGATCTTCTAGAAATGATTCAAAGTTAAATCATGGCAGATAAGACATAAAATGGATACTATTCATAATTCACAAATGAAGAAACTAACGTGTCATGACTTCTTTCACAGAACTGATGTGACTTCTGTGCTGATGTAGTAGGGTGAGGCATATCCAGGGCTCACAGAAAGCTGCTTGCATATACCAAGTGCTAAATAATATCAGCTGCTTTTAAGTTTCTGAATATTATGGCTCCACCAAAGAAGAAATGAGTTTACCTAGCCAGGCCATTGATCATACTACTAATCTGTTACTTCTTCCATGTTCCTGTTCTTCATGGCTCTGATCACTAATTGCAATCATACATTCATAGCTATTATTATTTAATTAAAATCATCTCTTTCATTAAATCATATGCTCCACAGGGACAACAACATCGGTGTCAACTTTTGCTCAGCTTTGCATCTCCAGGACTCTGAGTAGCACCAATATACTTTATGTATATTTGGTAAATAAACCAGCAATCCCTATGGAATTGTACAACACACACACACACACACACACACACACACACACACACACACCACTAAAACCCATGACTAAAACACCGAGGAAGGCTGATTTCTGCCTCATCCTCTCTCCCACAGGATCTTATGAAAAAGATATAAAATCTGGCTTTAATTGGAACAATTAAGAGAATGCATTGTACCCTTTTGCTAAAGGATATACAATCAGATCCCTCGGTGCATCACCTTTTGGATTTTTCTCCAGACAGAGGAATGTGGATATTCATGAAGACCACAGATACTGGGCTATGTAATTCTGAACCTGCTGCTCTATATTTTCAATGGCAAAGCTGGTTTTCAGTGTTAGAAGGCCTGAAAGAGAATGGTGTAAGACTGAGAGCATCAGGTCCTGGTGGGAGATAGAGACCTGTCACAAGCAGAGGCATTAAAGAGAGGAAAGAGCAGAAGCACAGTGGCGGCATGCTTTCCAAACACAAGGGAGCTGGTATAACCAGGAAGTTGGCATCCAGGACTAAGACCAGTTTCTAGACTTAGATGGAGTCTAATTTCAACTCTGATTTCTAACTGTGTAAACCCCAGCCGGTCATTAGTCCTCTGTCACCTCAAATTCTCAGTTCTCACAATGAGGATGGATGTGTGTCTCTTAAGGTTGTGCCAGTGAACTCCTCAGGTCACCACATCACTTATTAACCACGTGATGAAGTGGATTCGTGTTCTCAGGGTAATATTCTTGGTTTTAAAAAAATAGAAGTGAAAAATTTAATATAACAAAAATCTTACTCTCTGGGAAAGACAAAGAGGGGAGGAAAGAGATGGATAAGGAAAACAAAAAGTAAAAACTCACCACAAATCATTTCAGTTAATATTAATATGTAATTCCATGGGGAACTCATAGAAATGCCATGAAGGTTATTTAGTTAGTATTTCCCAGACTTACCACATAATAGCATTTTTTAAGATAATAATTTCTAGGGTCTAAACAAGATCAACAAAACCACAGTCCCCAGGGAAGATACATACAATGTTGTATGAAAATAAACCAAGTGATTCTCATGACCCAACAAAATCCAGAAACCCCAATTACCCAAGAGCCCTCAAGTGTGATATACATATTGGCAGTATCAACAACAGGGAACACTCAAGGACTTACAGAAGTTCAGACTGCCAGCCCAGTCCTATGGGTGTGCAGTGTACTTTAAAATTTGTCTCACTGATCTATCCTCAGAATGAACTTTCTCTCCCTCTGCCTCAACCCCTTCTTCCTTTTCCTTTCAAGTGGTAAAATATTTGGCTTCCCTTGGTGCTTTGGCATTCTTTCTTTTCTTTACTGCCCAGTTTTTCTGTAGTAAGGTTTCTGGAAGGCCCGGATCATTGTCATCACATACACCTTCATATCAATGACACTCTTCAGCAGTGGTGTGGCTGACAACACTTGCAACTGCTCTAAAGTTTTACCTATAGTAAGGTGTAAGCTGGAGTGAAAGCTCTCACAGTCAGTGGTGATACTTTATTTGTGCTGAAATGTGATATTTTATTTATATGTTAATAAATGAAGTTGCCTGGAGATCAGAAGTCAAATAGCCATAAACAGAAGTTAGGCAGTGGTAGCCCACACCCTTAATCTGATCACATGGCAGGTAGAGTCTCTGTGTGGTCAAGGACATAGCCAAGCATGGTGACACGAGCCTTAAATCCCAGTACCAACCATAAAGACCTGGAGGTCTGTATAGACAGGCAGTGACAAGGAAGTCATGTGGCTGGGCTTAGAACCAATGAGAAGGCAAGAATGGGAAGGCAATAAAAACACAGGTTACACAGGAAGAAGCTCTCTCTGTGGAAGCTACTGCTAGTGGTAAGCTAAGGCTAGTCATGGCTATTGCTCTGATCTCTTCAGCTATTACCTCTGTATTTGGCTCTGTGTTCCTTATTTAATAAGACTGTTTGGAAATTTGTCCACAATAGTCACCAAGCATGAAAGCCATATCTGTAAACAGACTTTGTGATATTTTATTATCCCTCTGCATACAATAGGACACTTCCTTGAAAACAGAAGTTGTAGCCAGAAGTTTTCTCGTGTCCCACCCAGTCCACAGATGCTCATACCCGAGTAAACACATAGAGCCTTATATTAATTGAAACTGCTCAGCCATTAGCTCAGGCTTACTATTGGCTAGCTCTTACACTTAAACTCAGCCTATTTCTGTTAATCTATATGTCGCCACATTTTCCATGGCTTTACCGGTGTGCCATTACATGTTGCTCCCTTGACAGTGGGCTGGCGTCTCCTCATTCAGCCTTCCTCTTCCCAGAATTCTCTTTGTCTGCTTATCCTACCTATACTTCCTGTCTGGCTACTGGCCAATCGGTGTTTTATTAAACCAGTGTTCAAAAGCATTATCCCACAGCAAGAAGTCACTCTATATATTGAGAAATTTACTAACAAAGTTTGAGGAGGAAGAGTTGTGAGGGGAGATAATTTAATTGATGAAGGTGCTTGCTGTTCAAGCATGAGAGCAGAGTTTGATTCCTAGCACTCCTGTAAAGAGCTGGACACAGTTGTGCTTGCTTGTAATCTCATAGCTGGGGGCATAGAAACAATGAGCACTGGGATTCACTGGCCAGGCAGAGTAAGCTCATAGGTGAGCCACAGGTTACAGTGAGAGATCCTACCTCAAAGAAATAAGGTGGATAGCTACTGAAGAATGACACTTTAGCTATCCTTTGACCCCAACAAGCACACACACACACACACACACACACACACACACACACACATTTTGATGATGGACCTTATGGATAGAAATAGAAAACTCAATGGAATAGTGAACTACCAGGATTTTAGCCATATCAGAGACATTAGCAGTCCTAGAGATGAGGGGAGGGGGCAGGCAGGGAATCCATGTTGTTCTATCCCTGAACTGGGATTACTCAGACAAAAGTAGAAAGTGCAGCGTTGCTTCAAATCACTAGTTTAAAGAGCTGAAGAAATTCACCCCTGCCTGAAACATCAACCAAGGCATAGAACTAAGAAGAAACATCCCGGCTTCCTCCCCTGACTCATGCCTACTACCCTCCTGCGATGCCATCTACTGGCTGTACCCAGCAGGCAGACAGAGGACCCAAACGTCTGGGTAATGCAACTACAAAGAAATGAATGATCAAATATAATGATAGCAATGAAAGGATCTTGTAGCAAACAAGACATGAGCAGGAGAGAAAGCAGAAGAGTGGAGTGAGAAGCAAGTGGGGATGAGTGTAAAGGATCAATGAAAAGAGGACCCCATTTGGTGGAACGATTTGAGGAGTATTGGCTTTAACTCTTCTTTGAAAGGCTGGTAGAATTCTGCACTAAAACCATCTGCCTCTGAGCTGTTTTTGGTCGGGAGACTTTTAATGACTGCTTCTATTTCTTTAGGGGTTATAGGTCTATTTAAGTTGTTTATCTGACCTTGATTTAACTTTGGTAAGTGGTATCTATTATGAAAATTATCCATTTCTTGTAGATTTTCCAATTTTGTGGAGTATGGGTTTTTAAAAAATATGACCTCATGATTCGTTGGATTTCCTTCATGTCTGTTGTTAGGTCTCCCTTTTCATTTCTTATTTTGTTAATTTGGATATTGTCTCTCTGTCTTTTAGTTAGTTTGGATAAGTGTTTGTCTATCTTGTTGATTTTCTCCAAGAACCAACTCTTTATTTCATTGATTCTTTGTTTTGTTGTCTTTGTTTCTATTTTTATTGTTTTCAGCCCTCAGTTTATTTCCAGCCATCTGCTCCTCTTGCATGTGCTTGCTTCTTTTTGTTCTAGAGCTTCCAGGTTTCAGGTGTGCTATTAAGTTGCCAGTATGAGTTCTCTTCAATTTTTTTTTTTCATGTAGGCACTTAGTGCAATTAACTTTCCTCTTAGCATTGCTTTCATTGTGTCTCATAAGTTTGGGTATGTTGTGCGTTCATTTTCATTGAATTCTAGGAAGTCTTTAAATTCTTTCTTTATTTCTGTCTTGACCAAGTAGTCATTCAGTAGAGAGTTGTTCAGGTTTTGTTGTTGTTGTTTTAGGGTTTTTTGAAGGAGGAGTATTATTTGTTTGTTTGTTCATTTTTGTATGCTCTTGGAACCCTTTTGCTCCCACTGGTTGCCTTGTCCAGCCCAGATACAAAGGTTTGTGCCCAGTTTTATTACATCTTCTTATGCTGTGTTTCTTTGAGATCCCTGGGAGGCCTGCTCCTTTCTGAAGGGAAGTGGAGGAGCAATGAATCTGGTGGGGGAGGGCACTGGGAGGAGTGGAAGGAAGAGGAACTGATGTCAGGATATATTAAATGAGAGAAGAATAAAAGAAAAAGAGAGAGAGGAAGGAAGGAGGGAAGGAAGGAAAAGAAAGAAAAAGAAAAAGAAAGGAAGGAAGGAAGGAAGGAAGGAAGGAAGGAAGGAAGGAAGGAAGAAAGGAAGGAAGGAAGGAAGAGGAAAGAGGATTCCAAAGTAGATACAATTCTAAACCTAAACCCCATGCTGGTTACACCTAAAATTGCTCAGAAGATTGAAGAGGCATGCTCCACACACCTCTGGACAATTTGATCTCTAAACAAACTCCACATCTCATATTCAGTGTTGATAGTATACACACCCTTCTGGCTAATGTCTGTAGTCATGACATACGTGGGAAAGCCTCACTAATTTTGAATAATGATGCTAATATGATTCAGTAGCAAAACAAAATTGCAGTCATTTTGTTAACAAAATGCAATTTTATTACTCACAAGTAGAGAATACATTATAAACTGAGATATGAATGGATATTATTAACCTAACCGGAATAAGTTTATGTAAAATTACAGCTCACTATAGGCCTACATAACATGATCATTTATCACAAACACGTAAATCTTTAAGTGTAAGGGAAATAATTGTTATGGTTGAGAAATTGAAGGCAGAAATTAAAGGATCTTTAATTTATTGAGTCTGTGGTTCTCAAAGCAACTATGTACAGTTTAATGTAGCCCTTAAATATGACCCTGAAGGATCAGAAAAAAATTAAATAAGAAAATAAACTTAATATCAATATTTTCTTGGAAAACATACAATATTCAAAGTTACTGGAAATCTGAAGTACAGAGGCTGAAGATCATGGAAAGACAAGTGTGTGTTAAGTTTTGTTTGCTTTATGATATTTTAAATGTTCTAAAGCAAAGCTGATAGGTGCTGCATTAATGAAAACAGAAGATTTATATGGGTGTAGGTCTCCTTAAAAATTTAATTATCAAAATAGAGCACATCAAACTTCCAAAGTTTGTAAGAATGCTGATTCTGATGCTGCAGGTCTGTCTTAGACAGTGCGATTCTGAACTCTTCTGTGTCACTGATGCTGCAAGCCCAGAGAGCACACTTTGGAAAAGGACTAAACAGCTTCTAGACCGTGCAAGGAAACACTGTGTGACTTTTGTGTAAGGAATTTCCTCATTTCATTACAACAGTGTAGCATATGATTAAACTTTACTAAGTACAATGACCCTTGAACCTCAGCACTTAGTGGGAGTCCTTTCATAAAATAAATCAAGTAGAGAACTCCATAGTCCAATACTCTGTTGACATAGGGTCCCTGCAATCTTTTCCATACTAAAACAAAAGTACAAGAACACACAAGTGTGCCCCTGTACACACAAACACACATATACACATACATGCTCACATATATGAAGTAATGTATTCTGTCTAGGTAAATTTATTCTTGTCATTAATGTCTGCTAGTGGTGTCAACTAAACATGCTTTCACAAACCTAGTGTTTCATTGTACTAAAGGCAGGCAATACAGCACCTTTCAACTTCTGTGACCACACATCCCATTTTAATAAACATAAAATCCACAGCTATTAGACATTCTAATAAATACCATGATATTTAGAAGCAAAACAAAAAAGATAAAAGCAGCAATTGCTCTTTGGAGTTTCGTAGAAGTTTAATCAGAGCGAGTTGTAATGGCGAGTAATAGCCAACGCTTTTGCTCCTTTTCTGTTGCTGTGGTAAAATACCATGACCAAGGCAATTTGTGGAAGGCAAGCTTTATGTGGGCTTATGGTTCCAGAGGAGAATAGTCTACCACAGCAGGGAGGCATAGCAGCAAGTATGCATGCAAGCCAGAGTGAGAAGCTGAGAGTGCAAATATCACATCCTCAACAGCAAGCAAGAAGCAGAGAAAGCAAATTGGATATAGGGCAAGGCTACAGATTCATAAAGCCCATC
>CABHPP010104675.1:0-11336 GCA_902168425.1 Peromyscus attwateri
TCAAGCCTGTGTGGTCCTTTGTTTCCCCAGAGCTCAGACAAGGGGGCAGTGAGGCCCACTGCCTTCAAGCCTGTGCTGCCACGGTCAGGAGCCATCCTCCACTCTTCACCCGAGAGTGCCAGCCACCAGCTTCACCCCATGCCTCCAGACAAGCCCAAGGAACAGGAGCTGAAGCCAGGCCAGTGCTCAGGGGCACTGTCTGACTCGGGCCGGAACTCCATGTCCAGCCTGCCCACACATAGCACCACCAGCAGCTACCAGCTGGATCCTCTGGTCACCCCCGTGGGGCCTACCAGCCGTTTTGGGGGTTCAGCCCACAACATCACGCAAGGCATCATCCTTCAGGACAGTAACATGATGAGCCTCAAGGCTCTGTCGTTCTCTGATGGGGGCAGCAAGCTGGCTCACCCAGGCAAGGGAGACAAGGGCTCGTCATGTGTGCGTTCCCCGCTCTCCACGGATGAGTGCACCATCCAGGAGCTGGAGCAGAAGCTGCTGCAGAGGGAAAGCGCGCTGCAGAGGCTCCAGCGCAGTTTCGATGAGAAGGAGTTCGTCTCCGGTCAGACCTTTGAGGAGCGGCCAAGGCGAACCCGGGACGAGCTGGAGTGCCTGGAACCGAAGAGCAAGCTGAAGCCAGCCTCGCAGAAGAGCCAGCGCACACAGCAGGTGCTCCAGCTGCAGGTGCTGCAGCTGCAGCAGGAGAAACGGCAGCTACGGCAGGAGCTCGAGAGCCTAATGAAGGAGCAGGACCTGCTGGAGACCAAGCTGCGGTCCTACGAGCGGGAGAAGACCAACTTCGCCCCTGCGCTGGAGGAGACCCAATGGGAGGTAAGGCTCCACTAGTCCTGCCCAGGCTTTGCTGACAGCTACCGCATCTGTGCTGGCAAAGCAGTATCAACACCGAGTGCTCGGCGTCTGCTGCAAGAGACAGCTTTATGTATGACTAAGGAAGGGACTCCTGAATGAACTAGCATGGGGGATGCTCTGAGTCAGTTCTATGTCTCCTGCTCTTTCCATCATCATCCTCATGGCCCCCAGTCATTGAATTTACTAGCCTAGTCTTTGGTGGGAAAGCCAAAACCCAGACAAGGGAGGCTCAGCTGGGCTGCCTGAGGGCTGACCTCACTTATGAGAGACTAGAAAGAAGCACAGACATGCCTGTGTTTGTTGGATCTGAGGACCCTAGAGAAGGAATGGGTCTATTTGGTGCTTTGGGGGACGCGACCCTAACCACTGCCATGAGTGGTAGATAATCAGTGATGGAATTGCCCCTCCTTGCTGAGGTGTAAGTTCATATTCTACTTGATCAGCTGGGATTTAAACACAGGGGAAGAAGAAAAAGGACAAACAGATACAGTCACACTTTGGGGACAGGTTTTGGGTTTTTTTTTGTTTGTTTGTTTGTTTTTGTGCAGGAGATTAAACCTATGGCCTCAAGTTTGCTAGGAAAACACTCCATCGCTGATCTATTTCTTCAGCACTTCAGTCGTTTTGGAATCAGTCATGTGAGCCTGGCCTGGCTGGAGAGCAGTCAGGGTCCCCTCATGAATCCTGCTAGTTGGAAAGTAACTTTTCTTCCTGAGCAGTCCTCATGGGCTAGGCAGGCAGGCAGGGTGTGTGCACATCAGTGCTGTTGTTCAGTCCAGAAAATTCTATGTAAGGAAGGAGAGCAGTTGTTCTATTTGGAGGGATTAGCATCAGGCCTGGATGGGGTGGCCCACCATCAGCAGCAGAGCCCTAACTGCCTGGAGCTTCCCGTAGTTGCAAGAAGGGTGAAGAAAGGGACCTTTTGTGCATCTCAGAGATAAGTAGTGAGTGTTGGCCTTTGTCGTCCATCCTTATGGTCCAGTCTAAAACCAAGTTGGATATTGCAATGATCTTGTTCCTACCTTGGCTAGTCAGGATACTTAGCAAAACAATTAAAAAAAAGTAATAAATAATGACAAGAATATTGTTATAAACCCATTTAATTTACAGGGAATTTAGGAAGTGCCATGTTCTTCTGTCTAATCTTTATAACCACATTATGAAGTAGATGTGTTATAGTTTTTCAGTTTATAATTAAGGAAACTGACGCACAGATTAGTTCCGATAGCAAATAGCTGGCTAAGTGACTTGGTTAACATCTGATACATATGAAAGGTCAATGCTAGGATTTAACTGTAAGAATGTGGGCTGGAAGTGCTCATTTTTATTATTTATTTATTTAGGGGGTGGGCATGTACATGCTACAGCCCAAATGTGGGGGTCAGAGGTCAACTTTCCCGAGTTGGTTCTTTTTACCATGTGGGTCCCAGGGACAGAACCTAGCTCGTCAGAGTTGGAGACAAACGTGTTTACCCTGTAAGCCATTTCACCTTAACCTGCCACAGAGTTCACACTTTTAATTGCTTGTTGCCTCCATGCTAATGTGTGCCAGCTTCACCTGGTGCAGAAGTGATCCAACCAGGATTCGAAGCCCGTGCTTTAAAGTGATTGTCCTAACTCCCTCCATCAGACTCTAGGCTTGGTATGTTATTCAGTTGTTTGTTGTTGTTGTTGTTGTTGTTGTTGTCTTCATAACAAAATGCACAAGACGTGCCATTTACAAAGAGGAAAGGTTTGTAGTATTGGAGGCTTCACTTCATGACCACTTGGCAAACACTGTGGTGAAGCAGTATATCATGATTGGGGCATGTGGTAGCTGGAGAGTTTCTCTCTGGGTCCGCCAAGCCCCCGCAGTTCCGCAGCAGCCCACTTATAAAATAATCACTCAGATGCTTATATTACTTTTAAACTGTATGGCCATGGCAGGCTTCTTGCTATCTAGTTCTTATATCTTAAATTAACCCATTTCTATTAATCTATAAGTTGCCACGTGGCTCGTGGCTTACCGGTATCTTAACATCTGTTTCTCATGGCAGCAGCTGGCAGCGGCTCCTCTCTCAGCTTTCCACTTCCCAGAATTCTCTCTTTTTGTCCTGCCTATACTCCCTGCCTAGCTACTGGCCAATCAGCACTTTATTTATTAACCAATCAGAGCAACACATTCAGAGCATACAGAACATCCCACAGCAGCATGTGGCCATGTATCTGTCACCTCATGGCCAGGAAGCAAAGAAGAGATTAGCATCCCACAGTCCCCTTCAAGGGTCAGTGACCTAAACATCTTCCACTGGGCCTTACTGCTAAGAGGTTCCTCTACCTCTCAGTTACCACATTGGAAAGCAGGCTTTTAACACATGGGCTTTGGGAAAAATTCAAGGTAGGGACTTGGCCTTGTCAAGAAATTCTGAGCTCTAGCTGTGCCTAGTGGTGAGGCTAAGTGTTCTTCTTTATGTTGGTCAGTGTTTCATTGGGAGCAAAGCTTTACTGGGAGAGGAAAAGGGGAAATACAGGGGTGGTGGCCTCTAGTTTTGTTCCAACAGTCCATTCTGTAGTGCCAAGTCCTGGCCTTCATTTTACTAGTCTAGCGGCTTTGGTCACCAGGCTTCCTTTTTTGGTGGGGGAAGGTTCATGATGGGAATCAAACCCAGAGCTTCATGTATACTAGGCATGAACTTTTTTTTTTTAATTTTTCTTTTCTTTCATGCTTTCTTTTTTTAGTTGGAGATGGGAGGAGGTATCTGAGACAGGCTTGATATGTATAGGCTGGTGTGGACCATGACTTCAAACCATACCATGACCCTAAATAATGCTTATGACCCCAAAGAGCCAAGACCCAAGAGATACACTGATCTGACTTCATTTTGCTCTTGATCCAATTTTGATGGCCAATGAGTGAGGTGGTTGGGGAAGCGAGGAAGGGAGGAAGACCACAGCTCATCGTTTGGCAGATGTGTAGTGGACACTGCCTGTGATCCCACACTGGATGGCTAGCCTTTGGGGTGCAGCAGGACAAGGTGAAATAGTCTTACCCCAGAGGTGAGTGCAGGGGTGGGTACATACAGGTGTGAGGTCTGTGTATTTGCATCCTGGAGCCAGTATCCCCAGTGTTGAAGGTAGGTGACAGAGCTGGGAGCAGTATGCAGAGTAAGCCGTTGATTATTGAGTGGCATATAGCCTTGGGTTTGAGCACAGACTGGGATGTGGAGCCTGAGCTGGAGATGAGGCAGACACTTGGAAATGCAGGCAAGAAAAACAGATCGTGTACATGCACGAGAACTGTGTTCAAGGAGTTCACTCTGTCAGGAGCAGCCTCAACCCTTTAGGAAGTGGCAATGTCATCTTGGTTAGGATGCCAATCACTTCTGGCAACCGTGTCTCATTCTTTCTCACCCCACCCTTGGCAGGTGTGCCAGAAGTCAGGTGAGATCTCTCTTCTGAAGCAACAGCTCAAAGAGTCCCAGATAGAGGTGAACACCAAGGCCAGTGAGATCCTCAGTCTCAAGGCACAGCTGAAGGACACCCGGGGCAAGCTGGAGGGCATGGAGTTGAAGACCCAGGACTTGGAGAGTGCCCTGCGCACCAAGGGGCTGGAGCTGGAGGTCTGTGAGAATGAACTGCAGCGCAAGAAGAATGAGGCAGAACTACTGCGAGAGAAGGTGAACCTTCTGGAGCAGGAGCTGCTGGAGCTGCGGGCCCAGGCTGCCCTGCATCGAGATGCTGCCTCCCTGGGGCCTCTGGGGGTTGGGCCTACTTTCTCAGAGGATATCCCTGCTCTGCAGCGGGAGCTGGAGCGGCTTCGGGCTGAGCTGAAGGAGGAGAGGCAAGGCCATGACCAGATGTCCTCTGGCTTCCAGCATGAGCGATTGGTGTGGAAGGAAGAGAAGGAGAAAGTGATTCAGTACCAAAAGCAGCTGCAGCAGAGCTACTTGGCCATGTACCAGCGCAACCAGCGTCTAGAGAAGGCCCTGCAGCAGCTGGCCCATGGGGATAGTGCAGGGGAACCCTTTGAAATTGACCTGGAGGGAGCCGACATCCCCTACGAGGACATCATAGCCACTGAGATCTGAGGGGCTGCCTAGGGGATGGAGGGATGGGGACTGGACCCCAGAAGGCAGGGAGGGCTGAGTATGTTCAAAGAGGCATTTTGAGCCCCCCTGAGGAGACGTCAACTCTGGGGCCCAGACTCAGGAGTCCCCAGTGGTGGGTAGGGGTCACCACATAGCCTTTCCTCCCCTCTTGCCTTTTCCAGTCTAACTAACCCTGCTGCTTATTGGACCTTGATCTCTGAACCCCAAACTCTCCTTGAGATGTGTTCAGGGAGCTTCGTGTACTGGTTGATGTTTCCTTCAACTTTGGTCTCATTCAAAGTAGTGAGAAAAGCACTCCACCAGGGAAGGGGGTAACCGCCATACAGGCCAAATGGCTACCCAAGGACAGACACCTCTTCCCCGTCATCCCCAAACCCCTGTCATCCCCTAGGCATACTGGGATGCCTTGAGATAGAAAGAAGCCATGCACAACCAGAAGCCTTGGACACTCGTCACTACCGCCTGTTCTTCTCTGACCACGGAGGTGGAGGGGTTGGGTGGCCACGCGGTTTAGCCAGCAAGCCATGGGACGAGGGGATGGATGGACAGTCCCACATTACAGAACCTTCACAGGCCTCACCGAGGTCAGAGTGAGAGGTGGAGGGAGAGAACATGGCCGACAGTGGGATCCAGAGTCTAAGATGAGCTGCACAGCCCCTTTGACCTCGGTGGTCACTCTTTTTAAAGCCATAGACATTGGGGTCCCAGGTAGGGTACAAGGAAATGACATGAGGCACAGCTTCCCAGGGGAGCCTCCTTTTTCATCAGCCGAGGCCAAGGCAGGGACTTCCTGAACGGTTCAGTTGACCAGCAGCCAATATGGAATCTGCCTCCCCGCGCACCCACCCCCGCCCGAACATCAGGCTCTTGCTTGGATCCAGAAGAGCCCATCCACTTAGATAGTGTGGGGGGGAGCTGGGCATTAGCCTCCCTGGCCTGTAGCCCGAGTCAGCGGCATCTCTTCCCCTATAGCATCTTCAGTGCTTTGTTATGAATCTTTCAAAGATTAGGAAGGGTCACCGGAGTGCCAAGTGGGTTGGAGTGGAGGGATACAGGGTACACACACAGAGCCTTGTGGATGGCCCATGCCACTCACTCTCCTCCCTCCACGTGGAGCCCCAAGCTGTAAAGATTCAGTCTGGAGAGCAGCATGTGAACCTGTGGGAGCCTGGACTTATCCTTTGAAGAGATCCAGTGCTAGGGGCAGAGGGAAGTACAGTTTGCTTAGTTCAAGGAATTATCTTCTCCTCTTCCCTCCCCCTCCCATTCTGTATTTTCCAGAGCAAGCCAGATTAAGCAGGCAGCCAGGCTGCTCCGTATTCTATTTTTGGCCCTTACCACAGCTGTTGTCGGTAGGACACCCAGCCCTTGTTGGATTCCTGAGCCATGTGCTTGCCTGGTGGGCGGGACCCAGGGAATCGAAGATGGGAGGGAGGGGCTGGGCGCTTGGCAGTCCAGGAACCAAGTCTAGCTCTACCTCCCTAATGCTGGCCCCTAGGGTCTCTGGGTGGACCCCAGCCCGCCGACCTTGTCTTTCCGCGAGCTTTCTTCCCTGCCTGGTGTCTGCAGGCTAGGCGCCTACCCTGTAGATGGCACTGCTGTCTGATCCTGGGGTTAGGCTTGGCTTCTCCAGCTGACTTCCAATGTCACACTGTTTTCTGGTCTACCATTTCCCATTGTCACATGCTCGATTTAAACCTGGAATCTACAGACCAAAGATGACATCCCCCACTTGCAGGGTCATACTGTCCACTGGGCACAGTTCACAGCCCAGATAAAAAAGCTCACGGCCCTCAGTCCTTCGTTCTCTACCAGTCTGTGCCTTGTTTGAGCCCTCCTTCCCACTGAGACTGTCCAACAGAGGGAGAACAAGATGAGGGTTAGTTAGCTGACTCCTCCCTAAACTGGGGGACTCCACCTTCTGAAAGAACAGTCAGAAGCTCAGTGCCATGCCATGGAGTCCTTGTCCAGGAAGAAGTGAGTGTCATGCCTGGGTTAGGCACACAGGCACAGAGCCTGTACTCTGTCTCTGTGTTGGGTACCTTCTACTCACAGGGAGTTCTGCCCACGTCACTGCCCAGTGGCCCTGCCCCAGGTCATCTTTGAGACCTTTGCCTGGGACTTGTCCAACAGTCAAGATGGCAGATACCACCCAAGATGGCTAGACCCCAAGGTACCTCCAAGATGCTACTGTGCTGTACCCCAGTAACCTTGCCTTCTTGGGGGCTTTCTTTCCTTCTCTGTCCTAAAGCATTCTCGCTATCTGTGGTCCATGCCCATGTTGGAAGACTTAGATGGAAGAGTCATTGAGTGAGGACTGGGGTGTGTGGGCTCAGGGCAGACAAGTAGTCAGCCATAGTTTGTCTCTCAGATCCATGCTGTTCCCCAGAGGTGCCTGGCCTGGGAATGCTGCTGCTCTCTTGAAGGAAGAATACCAGCCAGCATCGCCTCACAGAAAGGGCCTGCCTCAGGTCTTGCAATGCCCAGACTCCCATGGGGCACCTCCTTGCTCATTTCTATTCTCCCTAGGCACACTTCAGCTTCAGCGGGGGACCATTTGGGGGACTTGGCCTCTCTCCGAGTGACACTTGCTGGTCGGTCCTCTTGGCCCTGGCTCCAGCCTGGCTGTGTCTTTGGTGAGAGAGATGTCCAAGGTAAAGCCAGGCTGGACCAGAGATTCCCCTAGGACCTGAGCTCTCCTCAGGCCACATACAGACCACAGCACCCCTCAGCGGCACCTGCTTTCCCTGTGGACCACTCTGGAGCCCGTGGCAGAGGCTGGCTTCCGAGGGACTGGTGTTCTGAAGACTGTGTACATAGTTATTTTTCTCTCCCTTGTTTCTGGTTTGCTTTGCTCTTGAAGGCTTCGTTTTGTTTTATTTTTGAAGTTCTTTGTTGGCTCTGTAAACTATTTCTGGTAATTTTATGTTTTTATTTATGAATAAAGAATGCCATTTCTCATGTCTTCACGGTCACTTTTGTCTCTTCAAGCTGACCCCTGCTCCTCTGCTATGATGTGGCAGGTGACTCCTGGGGACCTCTCCCTTTGGAGCCAGAAAGGCAATGTCCCTTTGTGCTAGCTGGGGTGGTCCTCACGTAGAGGCCTTGAGGAAGGCAGCTCTGTGACCTGGGGAACCCTGCCTTCACTAGCCTGGTGACCTTACTTGTGACGTGTTTGGGGCTGACCCAGAGGAAGGAGGGAGGGGACAAGGGGCCAGTGACTTCAGAAGCGTACCCCTTCCCAACCCCAGCCTCTCACCTCCTCCCTCCACCAGCTGTTCACCTCACAGCCAATATTTGGCCCATTGCATATGGCCTTTTGGCAAGGGGACTAGAGGAACTATTATTGCCACTCCTCCAGACCCCTAGGTGGAAATGCTGTCACCCCTGCTACCATCTGTCCTGCCTGCCTGGGACTGACTACCCCACCTGGCTTGCCTTGATGGGCGTTCCCTGTTTTGGGTTCAGATCCTAGGCCCAAAAGATAGCTGCTATGGTGAGAGAGGACAGAAGGGAAGCATAAAGAGTTAAAGGCCCATCGGCATAAAGCAATGCCTCTGGGGAAGGGAAGGTCCTTAGAGACGGATGTCAGGGAAGGTGGCCAGGTCCTCTTCCTAGACTCAGCTAGGAGTGTGCTCTTCATAATAGCCCAACCCAAACATGACACTCTGGATGACTGGCCCCTCCCCTTCACTGGGGGCAGGCCCAGGGGAATTAAGCAGGAGAGCCATGCTGCCAACTTTAGCATAAGCTTGGAAGTCTTGGCAGCTTCCACTTTAACATTCTTGGGAGCCCTGGGCTGCCACGTCAGAAGCCTCTTATTCTGCTGGAGCAAGAAGGTCGCTAATCCCAGCGTCCCAGCTAGGACCACCCAGGACCCAGCCAAAACCACGTGCAGCAGAGATTGGTTTAGAGACCCTGCCAGCACCATGACCTCCAGAACCATAACAAAAAAGGTTTTAAGATTTATTTACTTTTATACACAAAAGCTACCCCACTGAAGAAAGGCAGCAAAGTAGGGAGCAAGGATGTCTCCCCCACACCACCTCCTCATCCCATGCTGATCCAAACAAGAGAACTCAGAAGAGGGGAGAGAGGGAGAGGGTGTGTGTGGGGGGGGGGGGGGGAGAGCGCTCTTCTGACGACTGCAGCGCAGACCTGAGCCTTGCCCAGCCTGCCCAGCCAGCACACAGTTGCAGCAGATGTTGTTACCCAAATGTCTTAAACTCTGTGCACACCATGTGTGAGGAGGGAGGCTGACCAGTCCGTGAGCCTCCCTGAGCATCTTCAGCTGCACACACTTAGTCAATCAATTCTAGAAGGTCATTCTGTCCCCAAGTTTCTCCCCAACCCAGGTGTTGCCTGCCTCTGCTTCCCGAGTGCTCAGATCAAGGGCATGTGCCACTACTCCCAGCACTCGGGAAGCACAGGCAAGTGGAGTTCAAGGCCAGCTTGGTCTGCACAGTGAGCCTTGTCTCAAAAAAAAATCAAACACAAGAATCCTTTCTTCTAAGAGAGTTTGGATTCTCCAAGCAAACAGGTTTTACAGCAGCAGGGTCCTGAGCCGGGGGGTACATGCTGGCTATGTAGACAGTGATGTGTCTGAAGGGGACGGAGCAAGGCCAGGGTACAGAAAAAAGGCAAATCTCAGCTTGGATGTCTCCTCAAATCCTTTCTCTTGAGAATCCCTTCTCTCAGAGCCTGAGTAGACATCTGCCTAGTGAGGGGACCTGCGGCTCTCCTCTGACTGCTGTGTCCTGTGCTGCCATCCCACCCCAGTCCCCACCTGGGTAACCCATAACCTCACCTGCCTTCCGTCTAAAGCAAGCTCTAGCACCTGATAGCCTTTGGAAAGCTTCAAGCATCACGTGTTCTTCCATGCCTGAAAGCAAAAGTCTTGTTAAGAGGTATGATCCTTTCGGTGATGTTGAAGTCAACGCGACCTCTTTGCCTATTTCCAGGTTAAGTAAATTAAAAAAAAAAAAAAAAAACAGAGATTTAAGTCCTTGCACACACAATCTACCACTGAGATTTACCCCAGCCTTCATTGGGTAATTTGACAATGAAATGTTGGGCTTAAAGGAATTTATCCATACATATTGTTTGCTGGGGAGGCATTAGTCACACTGGGAAGGTGTTTGTTCAGCCTGCTGTATGGTCCATACTCTTGCACAGCTCTGTTCTACCAGCCTTGCCTTGCACTTGGGAAGCAAGCCGCAGTTAACTCCCACTTTCTCACCTTCCCTATCCCACCAGATCCCGGGTCCTGTAGGTCCTGCCCATTCCTTAAAGCTCATCCCTCTCGTCCCTACATCTATTGGCCAATCTGAGGCTATCAAGGAGTCAAAGAACATTCCACATATCCTAGACTCTTGGAAATACAGCCCCCTCTTCAGCAGAGAAACAAAAACAAGGTCCAGATGTCTGGCTGGTTTCAAGGTCAAAGAGGCTGGTTAACTGTAATCCAGGTCACCTTCACTCATTCTCTGCCGCTAGTCTAACCCATTAACCCATTGCTGTTAAGAGGCGCATGCCCCTAAAGCTCCTTCCATCACGCCTTTTCTCTTCAAAGCCTTCAGTGGCTCCCGCTGATCTCAGAAGTTCAGCCCTTTCGCAGTTTCTAATGTCTTCCTATTTTGGGGGATCTATCATATATCATAGAAAACAACCATTGGGTTCAGAAAGTTCCCTGAAGGATTTCTCTTAATCATCATCCAAAAGACCCTAGTCTGCCCTTCAATCCTAGACTATTCTCTGAACCCCAACCCATGATGCAGTGATTAACTGCAGGATCTGGGTTGGCTACACTCACCTCTAGACTTCCCTGGTGCTGAGCAGTGTGACATGAGTTACTTAACCTCTCTGTGACTCTTAGAGGGTGGTTGGACAATTAAATGTGATAAATGTTCTCTAAAGTGTCACTATTATTGCTAACACCACCAGCACTGAGTGTTCGCACAATCACTGGTGTTTGTTGGTGTCACGTCACTGCTTCAGGCCTTGCTGAAGCCCTGCTCACCGATGCTCCCTGGGCGATGCTCCTGCCCTGTGGGAACAGCTGTTCTGAGCTCCAGCATCCTGCAGTCTTTTTCTCCTCTGCTCTCAATTCTAGAATACTGATTTGTTGGGAACAAGGCTCTGGGTGAGAGGGTACAGGGGGGAGAAGACAGGAACAAAGAGGAATTTGCTGGGGTGGGAGGTGCAAGTTAGTGACCCGTGACCTACCTCACAGGAGCAGCCTGTGACTCGGAGTACCAAAAAGGAGACAGTCAGAACCCTCACTCACCACCACCCTGAGTACAGCTTCCCTTTCTGCTCTGTTATTTTAGCTGTCTCATAGTACCAGCCTGAGCATACCCACATGTGTGCGTGCGCGCGCGC
>CABHPP010104678.1:6053-27463 GCA_902168425.1 Peromyscus attwateri
CTCACTTGGTAGCCCAGGCTGGCCTCGAACTCACAGAGATCCGCCTGCCTCTGCCTCCCGAGTGCTGGGATTAAAGGCGTGCGCCACCACTGCCTGGCTGGGCAAATTGTTGAGGTAGCGACAATTTGGCCTGACTTTTCAATCAATGTAGTGAAGGCACACCAGATCTCAGTGACGTATACACTATTACGACAACAAGGTGAGTGGAGTATATTTATTACTTCTGCTTTTAGAGTTGTGAGAGCTTTCAAACACAATTCTGTGACACGGTCCGGCCCCTTAATCCACATGAACACACTAAAGCAACCCCACACCATGGCAAAGCCAACTGCTAGAAGAATCAAAGCAGAATTAGAGAAACCAGTGGTTCCCAGACCTTTCCTCACTTCCATGTGTATTTTTGAGTTCATTATGAAAGGCTTTCTCTGTGTTGCTGCTTCCAGAACCTCACTGGCCTGCCTCTGAAGTGTATCCCGCAGGAGACAATACTTCAGTCGCAAAATGATAACTTTATTTCTTGTTTGGGAATTACGTTTATAAGGATTTATCAAAGACATGTCTGATATACAAGTATTAACTCAACAAGTCATTCCTAACTTTTCAAAACCATCCACTAATATAGTCTTTAATTCATGTAAATGTTCTCCTTGGCTTCAAGCATCTTCTAACATATTGGCTCTTTCAACACCAGCCACTTTGACATTCTCAACTGACTTGAAAAAACTGACACAGCTTGGGAAGAAGCCAACTTTAAGTCACGGGGAAGGGAGGGAAGGGAAGGTCCGTGACCATCTAAAGAAACGGGGCTGGCTCAGCTTGGCACTGGAGAGAAGCGAGAAGATGCACCGTCAAAACTGGCACCTATTTCCCCGGCTCTTTCCTTTCTTCTGCCTAGCAACACTGTAAGCAGCCTGCCGATAACTGACGTGGTTAAAGCAGCACGATCAGGGGCCCCCGAAACCTGCCTCCATTGTAAGAAGTGTTTGAAGGAGGGGATAGAAGATACATGTTTTCATTATTACTAGAAAATTAAGACCTCAAAAAACACTGCCAAGATCATGTCCCCAGAGAAAGATGGAGTCAGTCAGACTTCAAACTACATGAGACAATAAGCTCACTCCCACACCGCCTCTTCTCCACCAAAAAGACCCTCTTTGAGAACCACAGCACCCGAAAGCATGTTTACCTCCTACCATCTTTTGTAAACTGAGTAGAAGCTAAGTTGGCATGAACTGTTCTGTCACGGCATCCTCTGCTCATTTTGTGCATTAGCATCATTAGTAAAAGCACACTTTCGCACTGTGGTATCTGGCAGACTCAGGAAGGTACAGAGCAACCAGCCCACTTATCCAGTGTCTGCCACCTACCATACTGGGAAAGAAAACCCTCCCAGAAATGGAGTGCCTGCCACACTAAGAACCACTTGGTCACACTAGTTCGAGCTGCTCGTATAGTGCGAACGGATATTCTAGAAACGGTATGTATCTTTGACATGGCTAAGTCATCTACTGGGTAGTTTCCTGCCATGTCAACACTACACACAGCTTGTGATGCCCCGGTACTTAAAAAGAAATGCATACATGTCTGGGATGAGTAATTAAAAAATTTATTCCTCTGTTTGCTAGGTGTAAATCATTTCCAGGAGGCTTAGCACACTGGATGAAGCGTCGCCAACACTGGGTCGTTTTTACACTGTAAAACTGACAGTTCGCTAAGACTCAGTCTAACAGGCAGCTCTGGGCTTGGAGGACTAAGAGCGAACACTGCTCTAGTTTCGTGTAAAAAGCACTCGCCGGGGAGCAGGGACACTGGTTCTTGTCCTATTTTGTTACTAGAGAGGGCCTAAAATGCGTGGCCTTAACCTCTCAGCCTTCCTCACTGTGGAAAAATTGAGATTAATATTTTTGGTTACTCTTCCTCTTTGGGAAAATGAAAAATAACTGACCAAGACTCTACAATCAGTCAAGCCAGCTTTTAAGAAATTTGAAAAGGAGACAAAGCCGGCAGAAAAGGACATTCCTACCCATGTCCTCTTTTAAAGCTTTTTACCTGCCTTCACTGAATAAGAAGATGTGTTTGTGGATGAAACACATTTCTCTTTCCCCTAGGACATGGAGACCATCTTAGGCTGGCAAATCTTGGCAGACAGCAGTGTGGACAGGAGAAGGTCTGGCTCAGTGAACACAGGAAGAAGACGGCTGTTAGCACAGGGCCGTCTTGAGAACGTGAGTTCAGACCTCCAGCTTGAAAACGTGAGTTCAGACCTCCAGCCACGGAAAAGGCAGGTGCCGGGGAGGTCTGTAATCCTAGCCCTAGGAAGGCAGAGACAGGCAGATTCTCGGGGCTTACTAGTCAGCTAGCCTAGCCGATTCAGTGAGCGCCATGTTCAGTGAGAGATGCCACCACAGGAACGAGGTGGAGACTGACTGCAGAAGACACCTCATGTTGACCTCTGGCCAGCAAGTGCCTGTGCGCTTGAGTGAGTGTGAGTGAGTGTGTGTGAGTGAGTGTGTGTGTGTGTGTGTGTGTGTGTGTGTGTGTGTGTCTGCAAAAGTACTAAAGGCCCAGAGAGTCCTAGAGCTGACCATAATGTTAGTGATAGCTAGAAATCAATTTGCCTACCTTATACTGGGGAGGGAGAGTGGGGGAGGGGGAGGGAGGGAAAGAGAGACAGAGACAGAGATGGAGAGAGAGAGAGACAGAGAGAGACAAAGAGACAGACTGAGTTGAATTCCTAGACAAGGAGTCCTTATTGTGAGCTAGCAGACAAAATCTCTGCTCCATATTTAATACAAATCTCGAAATTAGGTAAACCAATCAGCTCTCAGACACCTCATCATGTCGCTAAGACCTCTCAGCCAGGTGCCGGCCCAGCACTTAGGAGGCAGAGGCAAAAAGATGGCCAGCCTGGTCTATACAGCAAGTCTACATTAGGAGACCTTGTCTCAAAAATAAAAATGAAACCAAACCAAACCAAAAACCACCGTCTAACAAGTGTGTCTCTGACTCTGAATTTCAAATAATTTGGTCCTCAGAATTTTATATTTTTTTTCTGTTTTATATGCATGTATTCCTATAAAGCCAGGGATGAAGAATAAGTTAAAACAGCCCCCAGTAAGAGACTAAACCTAATAAGCAACACTGCATCAAAATACTACAGGAGAATATAAACAAACACGTCCCCAAACCTCCCCTACATAACTGTAACAGTAACAGTAAGACAAATTCGGCTTCAAATCAAGCTTAAGTGTGTCTGAGCTACCAGCAGATGGCAGAAGCGAAAGCAGACGTCAGGAACCAGAGAGCAGGGATCCCTAGACCTGCTGGGGCTGGGGATCCCCACCTGAGGCTTCGCTGCTACATTATATCATTTTAAACTGGGCTCCACCACCAAGGCAACAAGGGGGTAAACCTGGTTCTCTGCCTTGCTAGGATTTCTAACAGATGTCAGCATTTCAGTTAAATTAAAAACACCAAAGCAGACCCTTCATATTGAGTCCTATGAACTTGTAAGAACTTCAAAACAAAGTGCTTGTGGCTTGATTTTAACAGCATTATGACCTAAACACTCCTCTGTCTGAGTTACAGTCACGTCCACCGTGCCTTCTGGCCAGGAATTCACTACAGAGCACATCCTGGGAAGACAGCAAGAGTGTCCAAGAACCCATCCTGAGGTAACTTCAAAGGAACGTGGGTAGACATCTGTCTTCAACAGGCCAGGGTGCTTTGTGGTGAACCTTACTGGGCTTGACCACACATTCTGAGTCAGAAGGCTGCTCTGGAGTCCGTTAGTCCTCCATCTTTTCTTCCATCTTTTCTCACGCCCAGTCATCGGCTCTTTGGTGAAGTGTGGTACATGAGAAGGGGCCTTCACTTTGGGACTATGGACATGCTCTCTATGTCCTGCGCCAGTGCGGCCTCCACTAGCAGGCAGGCTACTGAAATGTCGCTGGCCAAACTCAAGGGATGAGCTTTACATTCGGTTATCTTGTATTAATTTGAATTTGCATGGCTACGTATAAGTGATAATTCACAGATCCAATGTTCAAAATGAAGATGCTCACAATCCAGAAGGACTGAGAAGAGGTCACAGGAGCAAGCACATAAACTTCACCCTGTCCTTACCAGGGGCCCAGCAGAGGGAAGTTGTCAGTGCTGTTTTCTCCTCAACTGTGACAGGGTGTATCACGTTATGACACTTTCTTGTATATGAAAGAGGTGAAATATAGATCATCTTCCCAATAGTTTATGATGTCCAGGCTGAAATAAACTCAAATACAACTTGAATTGTGGGCAAATGCAGTTGTTCACAATTAGAAATACCTTATTTTAAAAAACAAACCAAAGTCCACGTCTACTGGTGTGAAATTCTACAGATGAACCTCTTGGTTATTTGTAATTTTTAAGTGACCTGAGCCCCTCTGTTCTGTAACACAAGAAGCAGACTCCGGAAGCTGTCACTCCTGTCTCTGTCCTGCAGTCAACACTAAACACCCAGCCACAGACAGTTCTATGAATGGAAGGACAGGGTGAATAAACACTACTGTAGAACTTGACTAACCAGTGTACTTAAATTAAGCACGATAAACCACAACCTGCTAGCTTTCCACACTCATCAGCCTCAGCCAACACCCAGAGAGTGCAAGTGAAAATTGCCACACTCTGTGTGGACCTGGATGAGGGGGAGACAGGAATGTAGCAGTGCTGTGGTAACACCAACAAGGCATTCACTCTCAGCAATCACAACCACTACACAATCAGAGCTCTTGAGTAATCATTAACACACATTTACTGTTAACCATGCGAGCCAATATGAATAGAAAGAAATGGAACAAAACGAAGTCTCTAAGTGAACAATCTCGCTGGGAACAAAAGGCCACATAATAGAACTGGGCCAGGCCACATCATGCCATCTCTCCCATACAAAGAGGGTGACAAGAAAGTGGCTCGGGAGAAGTCCCAAGTGAGTTGTGAAGGCAGTGAGGGCTGCAGGCTGGGAGGCAGCACACAACCCAGAAGCCTAGAGAAGAGAGGCCAGAGGAGAGAGGCGGGCCTCGGTCAGGAGAGGAAGCTGACTGAAATGCAGAGGGGAAGGAAAGCATTCTAGAGAAAGGAATAGAAAGGGATGGGCTCAGTGAGAGACAGAGGGGATGGCGGGCTTGGGGTCTGTTAGACGGAGATAATAAGATGGCCACGTTGAACTTAGAGGTTGTCTTTCCCTTCAACGCCTATTTTACCAAGATGTGCATAAAAAGTGATACATGGGGGAAATCACATTCAGGATTTACTTGAAAACGCTCCTCTTGGTATCTCTAGTTTACGCAGCCTTTTCTATTTCATAGTAATCAATTTTAGGTGTCCCAAACAAGCAAAAAAAAAAAAGTATTGCCAAAACACTATAGAAAGCAAAGTGGTACGAAGGAAGCATGTTTGTGTGTGTGCCGTACACCAAGTGCTAGGAATTCTACAGAACTACAAGGAAAGTAATGGTCCCAGCAAAGTCCTCTCCTGGTGTTTGCTTCCTAGGAAAGCCTGATGTGACCTCGGGAAGATGAAGATCAGATCCTGGATCAACAGCAGGATTAACATAAAGACTATTGAAGGCCGGTCCAGGGAGGGCTGGGTGCAGGAACTGCTGAGTGAAGGCAGGAACACATCATGCACAGTGCACCCTAAAAACCACTCTGGGCTTCAGAGAGGACTGTGAGCCTGTCCCTCAGATAGGGCAGGTCGAGGGAGAGCCCTAGCCATAGGGACCTGGGTGAAGAGCCTCCAACATCGTGTGGGGTACTATGATGGCTTCATTCACACTGTTCCCCATTTCCTGTTCTTTTCACCATCAGCACAATAGGCTTATTCTCACTACCGGGATGCACTTTTATTACATTTATTTACTTCCTTATCCATCCACCTACCCATCCATCCATCCATCCATCCGTCCATCCATCCATCCATTTGAGGGGGGTGCATGTGTGCCATGGCTCACGTGTGGAGGTCAGTAGACAACTTGAAAGAACTGGTTCTCTCCTTCCACCGTGTGGTTTTCAGGGAAGGAACTCGGGTCCTCAGGCTTGGTGGCAAGTGTCTTTACCCACTGAGCCATCTTGCTAGCCCCTGTGATATAAACTGTTCTCACCAAATATCATTTTTATAATTGTCCATATCAAAAATTATGGAAAAGGACTATAAAAACTAAGGGTTTCTTCTTCAAAAGAACATAATGGCCAAAGAACACATCAGAGTTCCTAAACTATTTTGCTAACAAAATTCTATTTGTCAAGTAAGCACCAGGAGTTTACTATCGGAACTGCCTTGTGCTGAACAAGAGAGAGTTGTTCATATCCTCTTTTACCATCATGCACACTCATTCATTTGGAGAGACATTTAAGGATATGCCCTGGAGCGAGGTACCATGACTCAAGCCTGTGGTGCCAAATGGGAGCCTAAGGTAGGAGAATCACAAGTTCAAGGCCAGCCTGAACAGGCTGCAGAGTGAGTCCCTGTCTTACGTAACAATGGCTGGCATGGGAAGGAGGCACATTGCTGGCAGAGCAAGGACAGCAGAATCTAGACTGGAGCCCTGGTAAGTGGAGAGGAAGAACTACCTGGGCAAAGCAGAGCAAGATGGACAAGAAGAGACTCATCTAAGCACTGCTGAAGCCAGAGGAAGCAGCACTCTCTGAGGAGGCAGGGAAGCTGGGTGAGGATGCCATGGTTCACATAGGACTGAGCCACTCTCTTGAGTTTAGAGTTAAGGAAGTCATTAGGGAGAGGGGAGGGTGGGAGCAGAGGTGATGAAAAGGAGATGGGAAGTGAAGAGTGGGGTGGATAATGGTGTATACATCACAGTGATTCCCACAGCGTCCAGAAAAAGAAGTAAAAAGGCTTTGGATTTGATCTTGCTGGTTCAAATCCCAGCTCTGCTACTGATTAGCAGTGTGAACTTAAACAAGCTATTCAACTCTTCAAGTTTCTAGTTATTCACCTAAAGGGTGTGTGTGTGTGTGTGTGTGTGTGTGTGTGTGTGTGTGTGTTAACAGGTGTCTGTATAGAATGAATGAAACAAAAAACTGGTGCTTTATAATCCTTAACTTAGCCATCCAAAATACTAGATGGCAAAGGACATGCATCCCCTTGGGATTTGAAAGAACTTGATATAGAGTGATAAGGTTTTAAAGTCATTATCAAGCAGAGTATAGCTTAGTGTTTGTAGTTCCCACTACGAGGCAGGCTGAGGCAGGAGGGTCAATGAGTCCCATAACTTGAGGCCAGAGCAACATGGCTGGGCCCATTCAGAAAACTGAAACACAATGATCTGCGGATATCTTAGCCGCTACGACTGTGATATGTGTTTACTATTGATTTCTCCTCATAAGCAACAGGTCAATTTTAAAGCTTTTTTTCCTATGTCTAACAACATAGTCACACCCCCGATTCTGTGTGTGTGTGTGTGTGTGTGTGTGTGTGTGTGTGTGTGTGTGTGTGTGTATGTGTTCAGTTGACCCATCCATTCAGTATTGCTGGCAACTTCACTTTGCTCATTTACGACATGGAAGACACAATGATCATAAAGAACAGTAACCAAGCATGTTGACTGTCCCTGGGACCGATATTCTGTAGAATTATACAATGGTTATTACTATGTTCAAATTCTGATCAAAACCAAAGTTACAAACAACGGTCTCTAGGTTAGTCTCCCTCTCCTATGAGGACAGATGTGGGCGCATGCTTCATTACTACGCACTCTGATTCTTTGTGATTCTTGTTTGCACAACTACCCATAACTTAAAATTAATTATGCATCTTGATTGCACAAGTAAAATAACCTCAAGAAATTTGAAATTACTTATAAGTTTAGAACTCCACGAAAACATCTGGAGTGTCTAACACTGTGAGGTAGTTACAAGTGTTTGAGTTCTTTTGGAGATAAGCCTTGGTAAACAAGACGCCTGAGCCTGTATGAAAATAACATGTAATAAGCACCAGTACAGCTATGTCCCCCTAGATTAGCTGGAAAGTATTGATTTCCAGTCAGCCCTAACAACAGGTTAGTTTTCTATGATCGAAATGGTCTTCCTGGGTATTATTCACCACATCCAAATACGACAAGTTCTTTGTATCTCTGGTCCCAACACAGTGGAGTCCATGCCCAGGGACACTAGAAGTCATCTAAACTAATAAGAAGCTTATAGACTTTAGTCAGGCCTAAAATAAGGGAAAATATACAAGAGGTGAATGATTAGAAACAAAAAATGCAATAAGATGAAAAGGAAAAGAGAGCAGACACATGGGATGGACACGTTGTGTGGCGCTGAGGAGAGAGTACTCACTCAGGAGCTACACGTGAGGTAGACATTTTAATTCTCTTTCTCAGCAATGTTAATAGAAAGGCACGTCTGTTGTGACTAATGCCAAATATCTCAATTTTTGAAGAAATAAGATACATTTTCAAGCTGAAGTACATTTGCTGAGCTCCAAGAAATAAATCTGTAAAATAAAATCCTTCAAAAATTTCATTTTTTAAATTTCTATAGATCCACAAAAGTAAAAAGGCATCTGAAACACTCTGAAGACTGGACCAGTTTACTGGGAAAAGGTTCCTGTAACTGGAATTCAGGGGTACAACAGCAAAGTGGTTGGATTTACACATGCTGGGACACCAAGCCACACCCCAGCCGTGGTACACCAGAGAGGTAGGTTCCACTAATCCTTCATCTTTTTGCTGAATAAATAAACACAGTGAAAACAGGAGATAAGTTCACAGGCTTATTAAATATGTAGTGAATATTCTGCACGCATGCTGGGAATTAAATTAAAAACCAAAGATTCAGAAGACGATGATCATGTGTTCAGTCCTATAAATACTGAATTAACTCTATTCAGATTATGATATTTAGTAACTTCTGACATGAAACATAAAAACACATTGAGCTTTTAACACATAAACTTTTAGTATCAATTTATAATTTCTTTTAAATTGTGATGTATAATCTTGATAAGTTTATAGCCTCAGAATACCTCTGATGGGATGGTCATTTCACTTATTAGCATAGTTAAGAGCCTGGGAGTTGGGAGTACACTGAATGGCAAGCAGAACCGCCGGGAAGACAAACAGGGCCAGCTTGTCATGTGATTGTGAGGACACAGAACAGGAAGGAGTCAGGAGAAAGTGCCCCCCATGCTCCCAGGCTCCCAGCAAACTGCTTTGCTATGGTTCCTATTCTCTACACCCCAGACTCCCGCAGAAGTGAGCGCGGGCCTCTCTACTGCGTGGCTGCTCATCCGGCTCCTCATTCACTCACACGAAAGAAAACGTCTTTCCAAGGCTGCCCTAGCCCAAAGCAGCTCTCGCTTCTCCTTGCTGCGACCAGTCTCCATACAATCCAGGCCTTTAGAACTCAGCCCAGGGCCCTGCCTGACTCCTAGAAAGACCTCCTCTGCTTTGCTCCTGCACACCTTCTCCTCCCTAAGCATGGGTGCAGCAGGTAGCTTGAGCAGACTGAAACCCACTCCACCATGACTCATCTGTTTACAGGCCTTTGCCAACTGTGGGCTCCTGGAGGAGGCTAGGTTTTAACTCAGTAGTGACAAGACCTGTGGGGATCAGCATGAAGTAGGGACTGGGAATCAATCAGTTAGCAAAGCAGGAGCTATCAGTCCAATGCAGCATGTTGATGGTCAGTGGTTACAGCCATTCAGTTCCCCAAATGGGGGTCGACAATGAGGTAGGGTGTCAGAAAACCTTGCTCCAGGCCTAAAAGCAAATTGAGAAGCCAGCCACTACTACACAAAACTCTGGGCTCTCTGTAGTTCCTTACACCAAAAGTCTAATCCCAACCACAGCCTAAGTGATGTAAACACGTGCTTATGTTAGCCCATTGGAGTGTGATAAAACAGCAAAGCCTCACTGTGAAGCCTAGGGAAAGGGGGGTGGGGTGGGGGACGACAGGACCTGCATGATAAACCACACCAGGCCACACACCTTGAGTCCAAAGGCTGCATCGTCCGAGGCCAAGACTTCAACCTGAAATCATAAGGAGAGAAATAATTTAGGCACTATCAAGAATCCCTCTGAGTGCAGCCCTAGAAGCCCAAGCTGGGTGAGATGGAGAAGACGCTGTCCATTGAAGCCTGCCTAGGGAGAAGGTCAGGAGGGATTCTGTGACTCCTCACAGGGCCAGTGCGCTTCACTGAGAGGCCCCACCTGCCCCGATGTGTGTGGTGGAGCAAGTCCTCCACAGGACCATCCTGCTCACACCACAAGATGCTGTCTTGTTACCGATGGACAGTGAGGGGAAGGCATGCTCGCTCAGGTAATCAGTTACTGTGCTGACTGTCTTGCGGCTGCTGCTAGTAGCTTCTTGTCCAACTCACAGCAGAGTGGGCGGAGCCAACCTCTGGAATGCTGCGGAGCAAGAGTTCTTGAAAGCAGTGCTCTGGGAAAGGCAGGCAGAACCTAGGCAGGAGTTATCAAAGGATGGCAAAACTTCAAGAGTGTCTGTCAGTCGTGTGCAGTAGACGACAGAGCTTATTACCATGATTTAAAAGCTGTGTGGAACGCGACATGTATTGATAATTACGGGTTTTTAAACATAACTATTCAGTCTAGTTCTTAAGCTCTTAAGTTTGGCTACTACAAAGAGCCAATGTGAAGGAAAGAAACCAGGAAGGAGGGAGACAGTCTGAGTGTTGGGCACCTGGTGAAGGCTGTGGGGGGTAGGGCCTGGATGGACCTGTCCCTGTCCTGAAGCAGGTGCACACAGGCCTTACCAACGTGTGCTGCTATAAATGACGGCGACACCAAGGAAGACCATCCTGGCGACTGACGGCCAGCAGAAAATGAAAGAGTTAAAGAGGAAGCGCTGATGGAGATCAGAGCCCCCTCCCCTCCCCCCCATGGCAGAGAGCCGGCAGCCTGGGTGCAGCACTAAGAAGATGAGCAGCTACACTGTGATGAAAACCATATGTTGCTGATATCAAATATGATTTTAGGCTAAAGACTGAGATGTTGGATCAACTAGAGTAGAAAATCATGGTAAGATCCACTTACACCATTTCTGTTTACACTTCGATTTCCAAAGCTAACTGCAGATTTAGAAAGAAGCCTTATTATAGATGTTAGCTTAGGATCCCCTCCCCCCACACAAAAGCTTACACCTTCAAATTTCCTGCGTCCTGCCTTCTGCAACACCAAGCTACTGACATCAGATAATTTTAACATTACAACTCCTAATTGACACCGAAGACTTCAGCTACAAACCTTTGGGGGAAACACTGCCAAACTCAACTACAGTGGGCATTCTGTGACATCTGCTTACGAGCCGCTGTCCTCGTCACTCGATTAGGACGCACAACCCTGATGTGGGTGTTTTCACACACATACAATTATTGCTGAGCATATTAAAGTTGAGATTGGTATCTACAGAGTGAGTTCTGCATATTTTAACAGATTTTAAAAGTCAAGTAGCAAAAAAAAAATCAGTAGCAAATAGAACTCTATTTAAAGATAAGGCTTTACTATATTTGACAACGGGAGGTGAGAGCAGCGTTCTCTGTGGAATTTAGAGCTCCGCATGTGACTGTGAGCACAGGCTGGCTTCTGCTTCAACTCTGCTTCTCTCTCTAGCAGGCTGAAGGGGATTTCAAAACTCCTTACTAGACTCTGAAACTCATCTCACTTAAGTAACTTCATAAAACTGTTTTCTTCAAAGGCTGTGATTTTAAAACATGCATCCTGGCTTACTGTCCTGAAATACTCTGTTCTTTAAGGTTCTAAGGTTAGCACCCACAGAAAAATAAGATTGCTTCAGTTTACTCTCAAGGAAACAGCAATGTCACAGGCAGGATTTCCTGCTGGTCTCGGAGCAGCTGTCTCCTTTGGAAGGAGCCCCTCTAGTGGGAGCAAGGGAGTATTTCAAGCCTCACATCATGTCAGGTCAGCAAATTTAGCAGGAACCGGCCATGCTGTGTGCTACTTCTCTCATAAAGTTGAAAATGAATTTTAAGGGAAAAGTTGATAACCATTTGTCTCTCATTAGCCAGAAGTGATCTACATACAAACTGAAGTACATTTATATTGATCTGATATATGGTGTTAATATTTAGCTATTAGCCACTGACATAATATTTAATTTGGCTATGATACAATCCTAACTTTAAGCTAAAGCAAGTATGTGTAACTGGAAATATATAGTTATGTTTTCAGGAGAAAGACTTGACCAAACTGGAAAGGTGTGCATTGATATCTAAAGGTTGACTCTTCCTATTGGCTGTAATCTGCACCACAACTCCTCAAAAGTCACGCCCTTCCACATTCATCAATAAAGACTTTCTAGATATTTAATCCATGCAAGGCTTGTGTTTAAGCATCTCAAGACAGTCAAAGTGGCGAGCTTCATGTAAACACCCAATTTAATGTATTTAAGCATCCTTATACATTTGTTTTAAAAATTCAGAATCCAAGAGGATAAGCTGAGATTACCCATGCTGCCATTCTTCTTCCGACTTCAATTTGCAGTGAGTTCAAACTCCAATAAAGAATAAATAAATCACCAATAAGAATGCCGCAGGCTTTACCAAGAGTGAAATTAGGGTGTGGTGGCCAATGTCCTTCTCCACAGAGGAACAGAGCCGACCTTCAGTGAGGCGGAGAGGCTTCAGACAACAAAGAGGCTGAAGACACAGCTCAGGGGTTAACACAAGCTGCTCTTCCACAAGATCTGGGTTCGATTCCCAGTACATACATGGAGGTCCACAACTGTCTGCAATTCCAGCTTCAAGGGACTCTGACACCCTCTGAAGGCACCAGGCATGTACATGGTATACAGACAAAGTGCAGGCAAAACACACGTGCACACAGGAAGGAAGGAAAGAAGGAGGGAGGGAGGGAGGGAGGGAGGGAGGGAGGGAGGGAGGAAGGAAGGACAGATGGAAGGATGGATGGATGGAAGGATGGATAACAAAACTGAGGCTCCCTAGCTACAGAGCTGAGGCCTGTCACACCGGTCTCAAATGAGCCCACAGTCAACACTGGCTGACTCATGTGCCTACAAAGATTGCATCTGTAGAGAACTTCAAAGCACAGCACAAAGGTCAGCAGTAGCAGGAGCCAAGCCCTTGACCCTGACCCTCTTAACTGCCTTACTAGCTATCTCAACCCAAATCACACAACTCAAGGTGGCTAGCTGCCCAGGTCGGAGAACGTTAACACATGAATTAAGAAGGAGAGTTGATCAGAAGTTGCTTTTCTCACTTTCAGAGTCCTTCCCACTTTCCCAAGTAATATACCCAGAGAAAGAACAAAAATACTAATTCAGACCACAGAAGGCTCGGCAGGTTAAACACTTGTGGCCAAACTTAAGGACCCGACTTTGATCCCCAGCACACATGATAGAAGGAAAGAACTGATTCCCGTGGGACATCCTCTGACCCAAACATAAGCTCTGGTATGGGTGCTTTCCCCACCCACACACTAATAAATAAATGAATTGTAAAAAAAAAAAAAAAAAAAAAAGAACATCAACACTAAAAACAGATAAAGAAAACCTAGTTGTGCAAATAAGGAATTTTCTATAATACTCTATTCCACCTCCCCCCCAAAAAAACAAGAACAGAAGAAGCATGTGTGTATAAACAATAGTTGGGTTATCTGTGTAATGCAATTAGAACAGTCCCAAGAAATGGGGGGGGGGGGACACCTCACTGCTAATTGCCTTCAGGCAGAGCAATGTATTTTTCATTGTATATTGTCTTATAATGCAGGTTTATTTATTTACTACAGGAGATCTTGTTTAATTAAAAGTAATTGGTTAAAATAAGACAATGACATTAACAGCCACTGGATATCATTAATAATTCAATAAATGTATGCAAGCATCTTTGATGTTGGTAAAAACAGGTACTACAGCAGCCAGCACTTGTATGTGCAGAGTAGATTCCTGAACACTTGGAGGTAAGTAAAAACCAAACAATCCCCTACAACAGCAACAAAAATAAAACTCAAGAACCTGGCACTGTACGGTGTCCAGTGTCCCCAAGTATATCGACCCACCTGGAAATCTATTTGTAAGAGAAATCCCTTTATGGAAATAATCTGTGACATACTGTGTGTGTGTGTGTGTGTGTGTGTGTGTGTATAATATAAACTGTATCATTAGTTAATGTAGTATCAATTTAGAAAAAGCATACAAAATTAGGATGTAGTTATATAAACTATGGTATGCTTACACTAGACAGTACTACATGACTGAAATCTACCATGGAAAAATGGATACACTGCAGTGAATTTCAAAATCAGGGTTAAAATAAGAAAGCTAACATTTTAAGTTTCCTCCACACCTTCTAGGACTTGTGCCACACCAGAAAATCTCTCCTCCTTCAAGTTTATTTTTTTTTAAAGATTTATCTATTTACTATGTATAGAGTGTTCTGCTCACACACCAGAAGAGGACACCAGATCTCATTACAGATGGTTGTGAACCACCATGTGGGTGCTGGGAATTGAACTCAGGACCTCTGGAAGAGCAGCCAGTGCTCTTAACCTCCGAGCCATCTCTCCAGCTCTGAATTTAAATTTTTTCACTCATGTTTTCTCTTAATCTGTGTTTGACTTTACTTTTTTAATTTAAATATTTGATCCATCTGCATTTATTTCAAAATAACAAGGGGAAGGAGTGAGCCAGGCCTAATTTTCCATCTGAATAACCATGATGAAGAGTAATCCATTATTTTCTCCAAGGATTAGAGACACTGTATCTTTAGCATAATTTAATATTAAAATGATATATTTTTTTGTCTCCAATTCTAGGCTGCTATTCAACCCCAATGGGTATGGGGGAATTCTTAGACACAACAGTACTTCTCAAAAAGAATAGCGAATTCTTAGCAAAGAATTTAGATGCTCTTTAAAAAAGAAAAATTTGACCTGCAAGTGTATTCCAAAGAACAAAAATATACTTCTATTTATAGTGTTTGCTATGTCTTACTTGGCTGGGCCCAAAAGACCAATATACCAAGTGAGACACTCACTGCAAATGCAATGAATAAACTGCTCTCTCAACTATGTCTCAGGATTTTCTACAGTTCAGAGTGCAGGCTAATTTATTCTCTCCCACCCCTCTCTACGCCACCCCCAACAAATGTAAATGCCAACAGCTCACACTGGGTTGCAATGTTTTAATTTTAGCAAGTTGTATTTATCACATCAGCTCATTATTATTATTTTACTAGCCTTTTTAATTTTATAAACCACTAAAAAAGTGAACACACAAACCCAGAAATCTTTGCTGGCATTCCTCTTCCATTTATTAATTCTTCTCTATCTCTTCCTAACATATATAGCCCAAATGCAATCCAAGAACGTGTCTGTCACAACCACTCAGTTGTCTGGTTAGCTGGCAAAAGAAAAACACTATTGCCCATACAATGTGTACTGCTACACAGAACGACTACTCCCAGAATATATTTTAAATAGGCAAAAAACAAATAATGATAACAATTAATACATGTATGCTGCCCAAATCCATTGGTTATACGTGACACTGAGTAATGTGTTTCCTGAATAGGCAATGTGAGAATTTCCTTATTTACAAGTGACATGCCTGTCCTCGGCCGCTCTCTTATGTACCTGGCTGTTGAATTTCAGGAGTCACGCTCCTACGCAATCACTTCTCCAAATGTATAAGGATACTTTTATTTGGATTCCTGAAGCCGAAGAGGAAGTGGGTCCCTGAGCAGAAACCACTCAGAATGCTGAGTGTGCAGAAAGTGTGGTCAGTGAACAAGGTGACCCAAGCTATGATGTACCTGGATCAACAAACTGGAGAGGCAGCAGTAATGCTGTGCTGTGTTCAAGTCCGGGAACCAAGAGGTAATACACACCTACGTTATTTTCTTGGGTGAGTCTAGACTGGCTGATGGGACAGCGAAAGACTATCGCCACGCTAGCTAGCTGAGCTAAGGGCTAGTCGACCCCTGGGAAGCAAGGCTGCCTTGCTCATCAGTGGTAGTTGAAGAAGGGAGACAAAACCTAGCAGAACCTGGAACCACCTAGCTGAACCGCCATAAACGGTCAAAGTGTAGAACTTCACTACTGGCTTAGTCCCTACGGCTTTCTTCCAGTGCCCAGACTGTACTTCTCACCAGGGGCCTCTTCCTCAAACGCTGCTGACGGAGCATCTACATCCCTTCTCAGTAAGCCCTCTCCTTGTCCTACTACTTGAGGGCTTCCGTCTATCCATGCACTGTCTCTCTCCACAAGAACCAGGGCCTGCCTAGCCTGCCCACTGTTACCCGGAAAGAGTATCAAGGACAGCAAGAACTCAGTAGTTAACTATTGCGCAAACACATGTGGGTGAATGAATGCAGTGTCTAGAATACAAACAATGGTGCACAAACACGTGTTGCCATGGCCCCTTACGATGTAGACACATATAAAACAGGGTTAAAGTCACATGCAGCATTTGGCTGGTGATACACTCCTGAGTTACACACTAGTGTAAACTAAGGCAAATCCCAGTCTGGCTGCATTTACTGATGGCATCTACACATCTAATGCATTTGCCTCTGTACTCAAGAGTAGATTTTAAATTCCTTTAAGAGAGTTAAGTCTTGAAAATTGGTGTTAATGAAGAAAGTGTGCTGCTCAAAGACAGACATTTCCCATTCTCCCTGATGTGGATGTTCTTCTAGATTTGAAATGAGGAAAGTCAGATTAGAGTTGATATTTTATTGAAGCTACACAGGGGCCATAACCTTGCCATACTTAATGGACAAAGTTGAACCTGGGCTTTGCAGTCTGGCTGGGAAGTGGGAGGCAAGTCAGCTTATATCACAGGCCACAGCTGGCCAGTGGTGCAACATACACCTTCTCCATAAAAGTTCTCTAAACCCAGAGCAACCTTCCTAGTTATATGAACAGTATGTTTGTAGACCCAGATATACGAATAATTCCACACATTAAAGTAAAACTACACATTTACAAGTCATTTCCATACCACTGGTGTTTATCAAGAAATGAAGCTGTGGCATCATGAAAACACAGGCCCAAACAGACGCATGCATTCATAACGTCATTTGTTTGTTTGTTCAGCACAACATGTGCATATAAATAATCTAGATTTTTCAAATAAAAATCCAGAAACACTTTTAAAGAAGAAATGCTTTCCCTGCAGATGGCTGTAAGATGCACTACGGCGGACGATGCCGCGCACAGAAGACACCAGTATTCATGCACTACGTCACATCTGCTTAGCTGCCCTTCCTGTTCCTTCACATTAGCGTCCACTTCACACTGAAACTTTTCAGACTTATTTACAAGTCCTGTTCTGAAGAAGCCAAACAAGCCCCAGATGATGAGCAGGGAAGGGTCCCAGACCATGTTGCTCACCAGATGGCAGTGATAAACTCTACCAAAGCTGAAATGGTGTTTGATCTTTTTCTAAATATTCATCTGGTTGTGTATGCCCTAATTTGGTTCAATTGCAATGATGTTTTAGGCAGAAATTCTGTCTACTCAACCTTGTATATATAGGGCTTGACTTATGGGTTAGGGTTAGAATCTTAAAACACAAGGCAATAAGTAAATTCCAATTACATTTCATAAAAACAATTTTTTATTTAAAAAAATATAAGTATGTATTATGAATTACATATTATATATGAAAATAAAGTATGAATATATATTAACTGAAGTACTCAAAGATGCAAGTGTGGATATATTTTACTGTTCCCCCAGACCGACCTACCTACCTAGCACAGAAGCTGAACGTTGTTACAGAGTCATTGGAAGAAATGACACTGTATATGCACAAGCCACAGTGACTTCAGACTGCCAATGTGAAGGTCAAGCAGGAAGGCCAGACAAACTGCCGGAACCCATGAGGACCGAGAGGTGTTTTAAAGCAAGTATACTTTTACATTAACCAATGAGTCTGGGATTACTGCTCAGCCATGTTCCTAGTGTTGTGACTGAGTGGCCTGTCTTTGCTGCTGCCCTCTCCAACATCCGGCCAGTTGGGTGGATGTCAGAGGAACAACGAAGGAGAGAAACCTCTCGCCTTAAAATAGTTCCACCAAAATGGATGAGCTGGAAACACACTGGGGGCGTGGCTACCACAGATCACAGAACATCTTCTGGGCCCTTTGAAGTTTCAACTGTGTGGCACGGTCTTGGTTACAGGATCGGAACAGGAAGACCAGCAAGAGGAAGGAAGCTGAGGTGAACCTGTACTCAGCTGTGGGAGCTTTACCCTCTGCACTGCAGAGCGCTCTTCTTTCAGCGGAGTTTCTCTGAAGGACCTGTTTAATTAGGCAAACCAATAACTACAAAGCTAAGGAAGAGTTCTCTGGAGAAGGATGGATGGAGATATACAAATGGAGCTTGTATTCTTTTCTTTCAGGTCTGTGTCCCCCCACCCCCACCCCCCGGCTCCAGACCAGTTGTACCATTCACTTCCTTCTTTTACACTGATTGTTTACTGTAGTCTTATTTGCTGAGGGTACCCTGAACAAAAACCAAGACGCATGTGTTATCTGAAGGAAACTCAGCCTAGCGCAGGACATCAGAAGAGGTCAAGGTAGAGAGAGAAATTTTCAAGGCAACTGCCCAGGAGCACGTCACTTTTCCACTCTGATCCCCACTGGGTAATAAGTACATTAGTTACAAAAAAGTTCACACAGGAAGAAGAGGAAATCTTCAAAACTAAGTAATAACTGCATAAAATTGCTTTATTATTTATTTTTACACTCTTTAGACTTCAAAAATTGTTCAATATTGATATTCTGTAATAAAAGGACTTAAAGATCTTGTTTCTAAAGAATTGCAATCATGCATTTGTTCCCTGAAGAAGTGAGTGTCTGGAGGTTCCTGGGGCTCAGCTCACAGTGAAATCAATGAGCAAGTGGGCAGCTGTGGAGCAGGACCAGCTCAGGGAGGAAGGCAGGCAGCTCCTCCTGTTAGGGTATTCACCGCAGCAGCACACGCCTTGATCTGTAACTGTGCTCTTAAGGACATCTGCTTCACATCAAGGGACACATCCTGACATTAAATGACAAGGTCACTGCTATAATTCTGTGACTACCGTGTTCCCTTGAAGAACAAACCTGAAACAGCTCCCTTTATTATCGGTGTTTCAACCGTGATCCAAACAAAACGCATAAAATGGGAAATTCCAGAAATAGATAGTTCCTAAGTTTTAAACTACACACCAGTTTGAGTATTGTGAATCTTACCCTGTCTCAGTCAAGTCTGTGAAATACCACTTGGGTCAGGTGGCCCATGTAACTTTTCCAAAGGCACGTACAAGATTATATCCGCAGTATACTCACATCCTCCAAATGTCTTACTGTTGGTTGTAAGGTGCCTGTCTCTACTGTCTGTAACCCTAGCACTCAGGAAGGTGGGGCAGTAGAACCCAGAGGGAGAGAGCAGCCTGGGGACTACACAGTGAGTTCTAGGTAAGTAGGGGCTACAGAAGAGGCCCTCTTTCAAAAAACAAACAAAAATTCAGGTAATCATTTCTAGAAATTTCTCTATGAATTGGAAATTGCTCTCCTTTTACTTTGCAGGAATAATCAGGGCTTTTAAATGTTTTGGCTCACAGAAATGCCTATAGGTTGTTGTCTGGAATTAGAAAAGAACCATTTGTCTAACAAAATGATTTGTCATTTTTTTTTCTAGTGCCCAAAACTGAATTCAGAGCTTCTTGCATACTAGAAAGCCAATCTGCTCTAAACCTCTTCGTAATTTAGTAAAACTGAATAAATTTCAATTTTAACATGAAAACCAGTAAATCAACCATGAGGAAAAACACACACAGAACTGTAGCCAACACTGAAGTTCAGCAGTATGCTCAAGTTTAGACATGAAAACGTTACATAACATAATTCTTCCTGGTCAAGTTCCACAATTCAAATCTTCAAACAGAAAACTCTTAGAGAACACTCTGTTTACATCTGCTTGGCAGGCAGTCCCTATTGTACAGCAGGAAGGGAAAAACTCAAGAGACCAAGCTTGTACCAGAAAGTGGCTTTCTATTCGGAAGCTATCTCCAGTAAAAAATGTGGGGACCTGTTATACCAGAGCTCCTCCTGCTTACAGGAGCCCGCTCAGCACTTTTAAATTAAGTAGACTCGATTTCATTCATACAGATTCTTTATGGCCTTTGAGATAAAAGTGAGATTTCTGAAATAAACAATATATAACCAAACATAAAAAGAAACTGGCCACTTGGCAGTAACGTTCATTTGTATCACATATTACCAAGCATCAGTGTTTTCAGTGAAAGCTACCTTAAGTTCTAGCACAGTGCAAGTACATATATCCTTGATTGCTTGGTAGGGAGGGTGAGAAACCAAACCACAGAGGAGCACTTCAGTAGAGCCCAAGTCAAGTGGCATGCAAAAAGACACTCTCAAGTTCAGTGACATGCCTGCACAGGCAGAGAAATTACACATGAAATGTGAGCTCAATGCCACCCTTAAAGGGGAGGGAACCAACTATTATTAATACATAGCCACTATTTAAAATGGGAAAAGAGATCAAAATTGAAAGTATAAATAATCTGAGGCAGCTACTATACTTTAAATGGAAAGTAGGTCAAATTATTCATCTGCTTCATATCTCTTCCAAGATTTTACGTTTAATTCAAGAAACCATGGAAGCATAAGAATTCCAAACTCACTGTGATATTAGAGGGGCAAAATTCATCTTTAGAATTTGCTATAAGCAAATATACATAGAAATTGCACTTGGAGATAGAAGTGATTAAAATACCTCAAACAGATATGTCTTTGAGTTGGGATTTAAAGTCTGGGATGTTCCATATAACATTAATAGTTGATACACCAGGAATTTCTGGGCAGTTTTCATCATTGGGGTCAATGTAAAAAGTAAATGGAGGTGGGACGAGAGGCGAAGCTGTTTTTATTAAGTTCATGTTACACTGCTACAAACTGCATCAGTTTATCTCAAAGAATTTGTTCTGCTTTCTTTTCTAATTACACATATCCCTCCTGAGATACAAAGAAAATTAAGTCTTTCTACTAACTCAATATTCACAAAGCCAAGGATTTAAAAGCCTGTCAACCCAGAACTTATTGACCCCCATCAGCTTAACGACCATTATACTAACTCAAAACCTAAAAAGGGGCTGGAGACATGGCTCAGTTGGTAAGTGATGGCTGAGCAAGCAGGAGGGCCTGAGTTAGAAACTCAGCAACCATGTACAAAACCAGGCTGGTGGCTGGGCTTACCTCCCAGCACCTGGTCGACAGGAAAATCCCCAGAGAAAACAGCAAGCTCACATTTAGTGAGTCTCAAAAACCACACACACACACACACACACACACACACACACACACACAATCGATGGATGGATGGATGGATGGGTGGGTGGATGGATGGATGGATG